>NWSH02000296.1:9664657-9676343 GCA_002382865.2 Heliothis virescens | reverse complement strand
TTGTCTGTCTGTCTGTCTGTCTGTCTGTCTCCACGCTGTATCTCACTAACCGTGATAGCTAGAAGGCTGAAATTTTCACAAATGACGTATTTCTATTGCCTCTATAACAACAACTAAAAATGAAAAAAAAAAATAAGGGGGATGGGGTACGGGACCCTTAATGCGCGAGTCCAACTCGCACTTGGCCGGTTTTAGTATTTGTTGTTATAGCGGCAACGGAAATACATCATTGGTGAAAATTTCAGCTTTCTAGCTATCACAGTTAGTGAGATACAGCGTGGAGACAGGGAGACAGACAGACAACGAAGTCTTAGTAATAGGGTCCCGTTTTACCCTTTGGGTACGGAACCCTAAAAGGAATAAATGTTTTTGTATAGCCAAAATCATTTGGTAAAAACAGTATCGTTTATGATTTTCCTGTAATGGTATTTTACAGATGACAGCAGATCAACTTATCCGAATCTGGCAAATTTTACCAATTGAAAATTAGCCTTCTACTATTGTCATAAAGTTCAAAATCTATTGAAGAAAAACAGATTGGGGTAGTTTGATGCGTTGTCGTCTGTTCCTAATTTATTTAAGAAAATAGTAGTAACTTAACTAAGGCTGAGGCCAAACGAGCGTAATTTTTGTGAGTTGTGAGTAGCAGAATTTCGGTCGCAGAAACTCTGCTACATTCGGTTTCATACAAAAGTCCTAGTTGATTCACACGGCATGCGGCAACGCAAAATGAGTTGTCTTTTTTGTTTGTAACGATTTTAAAATCGAAAATTCTGCGACTCACGACTCAAAATATCACGCTTGTTGGGCCTCAGCCTAAGAAAATTTGTTTAAGCAAATAAAGAGCCTTTCATTAGATACCTAAGTGTTACCATAAAGATGGCTACAAAAATTTTTCGGGTAAACTTAATTAAATTATTTAACTGTGATGTTGAAAAATTCCTGAAAATAGCTATTAGTTATATGAAACTATACGCTGAATACAATATTACATTTATACGTGATTGGGCTCGATTTCAAAGAGCTTAATTTCACCTACAGTTCAAAGGGGAATTATTAATTTTCCATTTCACAATTTCAGATTATTGCGTTGTGCTTAAAAGCATCGTATTGGTGTTAATCCTTTTGTTACAGCGACAATTTCATGATGACGTCATACTTTTATTATTATTTTCATATTTTGTGATAAATTATTCCGAATTTTGTCGTTTGTTTTATCTGCAAAAAATTATATTACTGATAAGTAGGATTTAAAGTTGTGAGCCCCAGTTGGATTTTTACCGGTCAGCCACATACATATTATTATTATAGAGTTGAAGTATTTTTTTTTGTTTTTTTGAGTGCCCTAATCAGGAACTATTCGTTGATCAGATTTGAAAAATTGTTTCAGTGCTCGATATCTCACTTATTGGAAAATGTAAGTGATGATGGCGTCCTAGCCGATTACCGGCCATGGCGGCTGTTCTCATATAAGGAGATCAGCCAGCTGTGCAGGACATATATTATAGTGCACAAGCATTTGCGCAGACACAGGTGCACTCCCTATTCCCTCACTCTCATAACCCGATGGGACGGCCATCCGACACGACCGGAGAGAGATCAGGCGCAGGACCGACATTAACGTGCTCTCCGATGCACGGGTGAATAAATCACCAACTTCCAACACCGGGCTGCTTTGTGAAAGTTTCTAAAACCCACAAAGCGATTTCGGCCCGTCCCAGGAATCGAACCCGAGACCTCGTGCATAGCAGTCGGCTATGCGACCACTAGACCAACGAGGCAGTCTGGAAAATGTAAGTAGCCTATTTTTAACCAGATGTGCGGAATGCTTCTCACGGGGCGCGTGCTGCAGCTAGTTTAAAAATAAGCAGAAATGTTTGCAGGTATAACCTCATAAAAGTATTCTAGTAATTCGTCAACAAAATTCATTGTTGGTCTATAAAGCACATTTAGCATTCAAACCTCACAACAGAACTTTTCAACAATACCACTTATCACGAAAAAAATGTGATCAAATCATAATTTTCAATAAACCCCCAAGATTTCCATAATAAACGATGACACTTACCACACCATTTTCAACCCTATTTTCATCTACACAAGTCTCATAATCGCTCGAAGGTGTCTACGAAAGTGCGTGGTGTTCCAATTTAAGGAATTAAGGATCTTAGTGCTATAGGAATTAGGCTTAGTTTGCGACTAAGCCTGATTGGAACGAAGCTTCTTGTGTAAGTATAAGCCCACAATCTGCTCAGGTGCTCGAAATGGTTATTTTTGAGGAAACAGCTTTCGTATTAAAATGAAAACGTGCTTAGTTTTAGTTAAATGTTCAAAGTTTTTAGTTCTGCAGTATGTGTTTGGAGTGATATTAAAAGGCATCATTTATGTCAAACTCATCTGAGTATAAGGTTACTCTGTTACTAGGAATGGTTTGAGTTTTCATCCTCCTGCCCTTATTCCAATTTTATTTGGGGTCACCGCAGCATGTTTACTTCTCCTCTACTCTTCTATCTGCCGTCATCTCACAAGTATTCTTACCATATTGAATTTCACAAAATCCATCCATCGTTTTTTTGGTCATCCCCTTCCATAAAACCTGCCTCACAACATGATCCTTATTCCTCCGCATCATAGTCAGTTTAAGAAACGAGCAATGTATTTTTGATGAATATATATGTTACGGTAAATATAAGCAATCCGTAATTATCTATAATTACCGGTAATTATAGATAATTACCAACGCACATGGTAAATGTAGTTAATTATTCACAATTACCGGTAATTATATAAAACTCCCGCACGACCGTGGTAAATGTTGAGAGAATACTCTCGTTAAGGATTGAAATCTAGGTGGTTTTTATAGTAAGACCCAATATGTCCTAAATCCGTTTGTCATAAATATAACATTCAATAATAGACGTAAGACATAAAACCGTTTTCAATAAAAGTCCTAAATTTAAGTTGATTCTGAACTTGTAATTTTTTGCAGCAGGATGTTTTCTGTCACGGCTCCGGCGCTGCGGGGCTCCGGCGGTCCCACGCGAGTTTATCGTCGCAGATAGGTCTAACGCTCACCACCGCAGCTTCGGCTTGCTGGCCGGCGGTGCCGGCCAGCCTCAGCCGCGGTGGCGAGTGTTACAACCACCTGCTCCTCAACTCGCGGCCCGCCTCGACCCTCCGCGCCTACGCGATTTTGAATTACACTCTAGGGGTAGGGCAGACAAGACTGCGTGGAGTCGAATTTACAGCAATTCGTTTCTGTCATTTGTAATATATTATAGTTATGTGGGTACACAAATAATAAATGAGTCTCGCTTAAACCGTCTTTCAATGTGCATCGATATTCCACAGTGGCGACGAGTTATAATTAAAAACAGTAAAATATCAAGATGCCAATCGGGAAAATACACGTATTCGATCTGGATGGAGGTGAAAACTGGCCAGCATATGTGCGTTTAGTGGAACAGTTTATTTTACTAAACGACATAAAAGATAACCTACGCGTGGCCACGTTGGTGACACATGTTGGTGCGCCGACCTACCGGTTAATGTGTGATCTGTGTGCTCCAGACAATCCCGAAAAGAAAACATTTACCGCGTTAGTGGAGCTTGTGAGAAATCATCTAGAACCCAAAAGGTCGGAAATAGCAGAACGACACGTGTTTCGTCAGCGGCGGCAGGGTGAAGGCGAATCTATCAATGTGTTTTTACAAAAATTGAAACACTTGGCTACCTACTGCAATTTCGGGGATCAGTTGGAAGTGAACCTTCGAGATCAATTCGTGTCTGGTCTTCGTAGCGAAGAGATACGATCTCGTTTATTTGCGGAGACTACTCTCGACTACCAGAAGGCGGTGGGGCTGGCGCTAGCGCTGGAGGCGGCGGAGCAGCATGCGGCTAAGGCCGTGGCACCGGCCGCGCTGTGGGCAGCAGCCGGCCCGGCGGGACTCCAGGCGGACGCGGGCGAGCGGGTGCACCGGGTGAGCGTGGCCAAGCAGGCCAGCGCCGCCGGTCGAGACGACGGGCCGCCGCGACGCGACGGATGCTGGCGCTGTGGCCGGGACGGCCATGTAGCGCACAGGTGTCGGTACAAGTCGTATGTGTGTGAAAAGTGTAAAGTAAAGGGACATTTGAAGTCAGTTTGTGATAAAAAAAATGTGAATGCGTGCCGGTCGGGTTTAAAATATCAAAACTTTATAGAAACAGATTCATCGGAGTCTGGAAGTGAAGAGTTTCAAGGATTATATATGATTGAAGGTGAGGCAGTTCAAAATGTAAAAGACGGTCCTTATTATTGTGAGTTAATTGTTGAAAATCAAAAAGTGTTGTTTGAAATCGACACGGGTAGCAAAATATCGGCAGTATCGAAAACATTCTACGATCAACATCTTTCTAACATACCTATAGAAAAAGATAACATTAAGTTAAAGTCGTATACAGGTGACGCAATAGTACCGTTAGGTCGGGTCTCAGTGCGAGTCAGCTGTGCGGGAGCCGCGCATGCTATATTGACATTGTTTATTATTGAGAACGGTGGACCTCCGCCTATCGGACGCACCTGGATGCGTGAACTTAAATTAAAATCATTAAATTTATTTAATCTTAAAGAAAATGTTGATCCGGTTGTTTTGGAATTGAAACAGGAATTTCCAGAAGTATTTTCAGACAAAATAGGTACATATAAACATAAGTTGACACTGTATTTGACTGACAACACTCCGATATTTTGCAAGTCACGCGCCCTCCCGCTTGCGCTGCGCGTGCCAGTGGAAAATGAACTTAAACGCTTACAAGATGAAGGTATAATTTACAAGGTGGACAGATCCGATTATGGAACACCTATTGTGCCAATTATTAAGCCGGACGGTTCTATTCGTTTATGCGGCGATTATAAAGTGACCGTAAACAAATTATTAAAGGATGTTCATTTTCCATTGCCGAAAATTGAAGAAATGTTTGCAACGCTAAGTGGCGGGGAGCAATATAGTAAATTGGACTTAAAGAATGCGTTCATGCAACTAGAATTATCAGAGAGCTCACAACCGCTAACAGCGATTACCACGCATGTAGGAACATTTGTATATCGCAGGGCCCCATTTGGACTAAAGTGCTTACCCGAAAACTTTCAAAAAATTGTTACCGAAACATTAAGTGGACTTAAATTTGTGGTAGCTTTTATTGATGATATTTGTGTGAGTGGAAGGAACAAATCTCATCATTTGGAAAACTTAAAGAAAGTACTGTTTCGATTAAGAGATGCCGGATTAACAATAAAGTTTTCTAAATGTGAGTTTTTAAAAGATGAGGTTTGTTATTTGGGATACCGAATCAACAAACACGGTCTTTATACAGATACATCAAAAGTAAAAGCGATATCTAAAATGCCCATCCCCGAAAATGTGTCTCAGTTAAGAGCTTTATTGGGTTTTATCAATTATTATGCTCGTTTTATTCCCAACCTAAGTACAATTCTGCATCCACTTCACGCTCTTTTAAAAAAGGGAGTTACTTGGGTGTGGTCAGAGAGCTGCAAAGCCGCATTTGAGGAGATCAAGGTAAGATTGACGAGCGACCCGGTGCTGGCGCATTACTCGCCAAAGCTGCCGCTGGTGCTGGCGGTGGACAGCAGCGCGTACGGCCTGGGCGCCGTGCTGGCGCAGCGTCACCCCGATGGCAGCGAGCGCCTCGTGTGCTGCGCCTCGCGCACGCTCAACGACGCCGAGCGGCGGTACAGCCAGGTGGACAAGGAGGCGCTGGCCATTGTGTATGGAGTCACGAGACATCATCAGTATCTTTTTGGTAGGCATTTTACTCTTAAAAGCGATCACAAAGCTCTTAGTTACATATTCGGACCTAAAAAGGGAATTCCACAAACAGCAGCCAGCCGCTTGCAGCGATACGCGGTGCGGCTCGCAGCTTACGATTTTAACATAGTATTCGTAAGCTCGGAAAAGAATAGCAATGCTGATGGATTATCACGATTACCTTTAGCAAAATCTAGGGCAGAGGACCAAGACGACGCAGCATATTTACATTTTGTAGAGGACAATTTTCCTCTAAGTCACAAAGATGTAGCACAAGCGACAAAAGAAGATAAAATTTTATGTAAAGTGTACGGTTACATAATGAGTGGAGGATGGCCTCTTATAGGCGATTGTGAAGATGAGAAAGCATATTTTCATCGACGTGAAAACCTACACATAGATCACGGGTGCATAGTTTGGGGTTACAGGATAGTGGTGCCTGAGCGGCTGCGTGCACAGATCCTGGAGGAGGTGCACGCGGGGCACGTGGGCGTCGTGCGCATGAAGAGCATCGCGCGCAACTACGTGTGGTGGCCGCGCCTCGACAGCGACATCGAGGCGCGCGCCGCCGCTTGTGCCGCGTGCCGCGCGCAGTTGGACGCGCCGCCGAGACACACTCCTGTACCGTATGTATGGCCATCAGAACCTTGGACGAGACTTCATGTAGATTTCCTACAGTACCAAGGTAAATATTACTTTTTAATACTGGACTCGCATTCGAAGTGGATCGAAGTATTTCTGATGGGGACCGGTACATCGGCCAAGTTAGTAACAAACAGATTAAGAGAATGCTTCTCCCGATTTGGACTGCCAAAGTGTTTGGTAAGTGATGGGGGACCGCCATTTCGATCTGAGGAATTTGAGTTATTTTTAACCCGTAACGGGATTAAACACATTCTCATAGCTCCTTATCATCCATCGAGCAACGGTGCTGCCGAGAACGCCGTGAAGACAGTCAAGAAAGTTATTAAAAAAGCGGCTTCTGAAGGTCAGAATATCGAGCGAGCAATAAACAATTTCCTTTTAGTGTATAGAAATAGTACACATGCAAGCACTCAGCGCGAGCCAGCTGTGGCATTGCTAGGCCGGAGGCTGCGCATGCGCTTGGACTTGCTGCGTGCTAGTACGGCAGATGCGGTCGAGGTGGCGCAGACTAAGCAAGTAGAACATGCACGAGGTATGTACAGAGAAGTCCAACCTGGTGAACGAGTGTTGTTTCGAGATTATTCGAGAAACAGTCCCAAGTGGATGGAAGGACAAGTCGCTGAGCGCACCGGAGCTGTGACATATAAGTTAAAATCGGACCGGGGGGAATACAGAAAACATATAGATCAAATTATGCCATTACGGAGACACACACGTTCCTCTAATCCTGTGATCACAGATATCGATAGTGAAACAGTGAATATTGACAATGACACTTGGGAATCTGCACCTAATTCTCCGGTGACGTCATCACCTGAGGCCTCCGAGGAGCCGCCTGTCATACATGAGTCCACTTCCGGGGATTGGGTCAATAATAAACCCAGAAATAAAATCCCTAAAAAAGACCATTGTTGTAGTTCTTTAGATATTATTTAAGAGCTAAATTATAGCAACTTTAACTATAGTTTGTAATTGTAATAAGCAAATATGTTATAGTGAAGTGTGTTACCCTATGATCTAAGATTAGTATATAGAGATATGACATTGTTAACAGTTAAGTAAGTGTCGCATTCTTTTTATTACCTGAATGGTTACTGATGGTTGATAGCATCTGTTATTGTTAACTTTAATACTCTTATTCTTTTACTCTACTCTGTTATTAATATTATATATGTTTTGTCATATTTCTCGTGAGGGAGGAAATGTAATATATTATAGTTATGTGGGTACACAAATAATAAATGAGTCTCGCTTAAACCGTCTTTCAATGTGCATCGATATTCCACATCATTAAAACCTAACTTTCAGCTAATATTTTAGGACTTCTTTTTCACCATAAATAAACTTTCGGAATAATACGCATTATTTAACACAATACTTAGGACATTTGAATTTATATTGATTTCATTTGAACTGTTTTTATTTTAGATTCCGATGTTTGATTTCATTATTGACTACACCTACCAAAGGGGTGCGGTAATTTTATATAATTGCCGGTAAATGTGATTAATTTAAAAGTTTTTATCACCTTTACCACGAGCACAGGTAATTATGCATAGTTCCCGGTAATTATACATAATTACCGCAATATTCGCATTTACCGTGACATATATATTTGATATCTCATAAGATAAAATGAATCGTCATTCCACAATTTAAATAATATTAAATTGAGAGTAATGTGAATTCTAAAGTGTCAAAAATTAAGATCTTACTTCATGACGTTTATTTAGTTAAGAGTTATGCAAGCAAAAACCAAATTCAACATAACCATTCCTCTGTATTTGTGTCTATAAACGATAGCTGCGGTAACTAGTCGAAATGGGACTTCCAGGTAACTGGTGGAAAATAACGCGATTATAATAAGCAGGTTAGCTTTGGTTATACCTTCCGGGAAAATTTGTGCGATAGTACAGACGATAGCACTTCATGTTACCACGATCTGTCAAATTCCTGCAATTGATTTTCAACCTTGTCACGATAGGGAAAGGTTAATGTTTCATCATCTGCCTGGCCTTTTCCCAACTATTTTTGGGGTCGGCTTCCAGTCTAACCGGATGTAGCTGAGAACCAGTTTTTTACATGGAGCGAATGCCTGTCTGACCTCCACAACCCAGTTACCCGGGCAACCCCAATTTTTAACCTTATCACAATAGTGGTAGGTTAATGTTTGATTGGTAAAATTTTACAGATTCGGGTACCGTGACCTGCTGTTGTCTGTACTTATTTTAGAAACTTTGCTGGCGGACGAGTACCTTTTAAGTACCTNACCCATTGGTAAGACTGGTTGTCAGACTTACTTCTTCTGACTACCAGTAACGACTGCCAAAGATGTCCAAATGACAGCCGGGACCCATTGTTTATCGTGCCTTCCGAAACATTAATGTTATTGTTTGACTGGTAAAATTTTACAGATTTGGGTACCGCGACCTGCTGTTGTCTGTACAATAGAATGTTAGTAGGTATTCACATGCGAAGTGATTCCCAGTATTGGATGCGTTCGAGTTTCAGTTTAGCTGGAGTTTATCTATCTATACCTTCATATATCCGTGGAATATTGTTTACATAGCTTTTGTGTTATGTGGATCCACTGAATAAAGGTATGGGATTTTAAATTCCTAGAAATTTGGTATTTTATGATGGTTTATTTAGGTTTATATATTCTTATTTTACAAAGCTGTTGTTTGTTTTGCTAAAACGCGCTAATCTTAGGTAGTACTGAACTGATTTGTTTTTTTTTTTTATGTTAGTACTCACTAAAGTGATAATATTTGGGTTAAATAAAAGCACTGAAAACTGGGCTAAAATCACCAGACACCACCCTTAATTTGCATAAGTAGTGTACTTACATTGGGTTCATAATGACAATGAAAAGAAACAAATGCGTTTCAGATACTCTTATTACTTTTGGTATACCTATTCATAATAAAACAGCCCTCATAGAATTTACAACTACTATCGAAGAGCTATCACTCAATTAACAAAATTCTACTAAAACAACATTCCACGAAAAACAAATCAGAATCCATTGCCACACTCCAATACCCCTTTATCCGAATCGAAGCAGATCTACCCGTGAAATATCGACAGCGTGATCCGAATATAAAAGCGGTACTCCTTACATTACCATATCGTTTGACGTTTGAAAGCCAATTTTATTGCTTTTCCTATCAAAGGGCGCAATGGAATTTGAACTGTCCATTAGCGTCGGTTCGAATGCGTATTTACATTGGCAAGTGATGAATACATACATAGTTTGTTTGCGGCGCAGGATTGGAACAGGTCAAAAGGGTAATTAAGGATCGAATTGGGTGGGAAAACAAGGGTTTTAGGGTTGAATTTTAATGCTTCAAAAAGGTTTACACACTTTTGGAGAATTAGGGAGTTCTTACAAAATCGAAATATTACGCAAGCAGTTATTAAATAAAAACAATATAGCAGATGTGCTGATTTAAAAATCTGAACCTTTCAACAAAAGTGCATATAAAAAAAAATCTGGATAGAAAAATCCCAAGCGCCAAGTCTTTAATGATCATTTACCTTCGAAGCAATATTCCAAAACAGCACATTTGCGCATTATCTAAACTTTAGTAGCAACAAAGGGGAACAGCCGATATCCTGCAGATTCAAAAAACGGAAAGTACGGTAAAACAGAGTATTCGGAAACTCGTTTCGGAAAAAAAACCGCGCTAAGCATGAAACTGAACGCGGACAAAAACGCCCTAGTTTCATTGAATTGTTTGAGACATACTGCTACTAAAATTGGACAATATTTGAATCTATAGCCTACTTACATAATACAATGAATGTGTATGGATGGAGAGGGAAAGAAAAGAAGGTAGAAAAAAGACAGAGAAGAAGAGACGATCCACGTCTCAGAGACGATATTATGGAGAAGGGAGTGAGTGTTACTATGACGGCAACGGACAGAAATGGAAGTGAAAAACATATTGCGCCGATGCCAAATAAAATTGAGAATAAGGCAGGAAGAAGAAGACTTACATACAATGAGTATGTAAGTCTGATTATGCCCAAATAATTATTACTACTTTACATAATGCCAAGTTTATGTTGATCATATAACAGTTTCTGGGGTTGATTGACCAGAAAAGTTTTATCGGTCAGCGAACCAACAAAATTGCAGAGGCTGAAGAATCTGATCACAGTCGGAAATTCTTTAATGAATAAATGTTATTTTAAAAGATCGCCATCTTTGATAGCCATGTGTGACACAAGTACCACGTCCTCAGTTTAAATAAGTCCATCTCAATATTCCCTTTGAAGCCATTACTTTATAACGCTCCATTCGGCTCCTACGAAATTCGAAGTAATTTTTAGCAGCAAGGAAGTTTCTAATACACTTCTCACATTCTCTGATGAGGTGTTGAAAATTTGAGAAAAATTAAATATGCTTTCTCGTTTCGCGTGTTTTTTAACCGAGTTACCAAAAAGTAGGAGGTTGTCAATTCGTGGGTTTTTTTATACAGAGACACTTGATACTTTGTAATAATAACTAGGTTTAGTTTGTGTCGCGAGGAAACTGTATCACATCATTGTCATCTGCCCTGGCTTGTTGTATCTGGATAAAAACCCATCTTTGTCTCCCATTCCGATTTCAATTCCAAACATCTGACTCAGTTCAACCGTTTCAACGTGAAAGAAACAAACGAACTCATTTTTGCATCTATGGAAATTCAAATTTTATTTAGGCGTTTCTCTTAGAGTAAATCTTACTGCTTGAAACTGTACTTCTTCCCTGATCCTGCAATGGAAGAGGCTACTGCTCTTTTAGTTAATGATTGAAATTCTGAAACAAAAGAGTCTTTGTCAGCTTTGAAAGCTAAAACAGCAACGTTGATAGCATTTCCACCAGTTAAAGATATCGCAGAAGTGATTCCCAAATTCAGCATTAATACTGGGTTTGCTCCTTTGGAATTTCCCAGTAACAACCTTGAGTGTTGCTCTGTGCATGCTTTAAGGGAAATGTCACAAATTTGCCCACCGTCACATGGGACTTAAACGGGAATGTAAGACACATGGGAACATAAATAACCAAGTAAGTTCTTTTGATGTACCCCTCTGTGAACTCCTTTGGGAAAAATTGACGTGACGTAAAATCAAATAAAATTTATCAGCGCAAAAGTTTGTATTGTTACGCGCTACGGGTTCGGATAAATTGGTGTCAGAAGTAAGGATAAATTATGCCGGTGCTACCTAAGGACGACATGGAGGGTATT
>NWSH02000296.1:9652512-9664335 GCA_002382865.2 Heliothis virescens | reverse complement strand
AAGAAACTGTTTATTTTAAGCAAGAAGTCTCAATGCAAGTAGCAAACTATTGAATAAATCAGTCTAAAAGAACAGCCAGCTGACTAATTCACCGTTATTAAGTTACATAAAAAATAAAATCGGCAGCGAACACACCTGGTGCGAGAACAAAGGAGGTGAGTCACCGTACCATCTGATAACCGGTATGCAGGTACGGCGCACTTACTAAGCCCGCTGTGGATATTATAACCCACTAATTAGCACAATAAACATGCGCGACAAAGCGATTGCAAGTTATTTTCACTGCTATGTCTGTCGTGTCACACATAAAGGCGAAATAAGCGATAGTGGGAAGAAAAACTGATTTGAAAAAACACTATTATGTGAAATAAATGTGTAGGATTAAGGCAAATAATTGGAACGAACTCACAGAGGTCCTTAACCGTTTCACTAGTTGATTTCTTCCCGCTGCAACGGTGATTTTGCTGGCCGATGACGGTTGATATTTGAATCCACTTCAACGGTTTTCTCGACGACTTCTATTTCTTGTTTATTCCTGGATGTTTCCCGGTAGATGGACCATGTACAAGCGCCTGCTCCAGGTGTGTGTAGGTGGCTTCGGCTAAATAAAACTTCGATAGCTCTTCGTGGACTGTATAATTTAAATTAAGAAATATTAGAAACAAGTAGTAAGTCGCGTGCCGTCTGATCGTGGAGTGCCCCCCGCCGCCGTCGCTCGCTGCTCGCGGTCGTTACGTCCCGCGCGCCCGCACCTCAACCGCCGGCGCCCGCGCCGTCCGCCTCCATGTTCACGCGGTTGATGCGTGAACACTACTAGTATACAATTTTGCAATTAATTAATATAAATCAACAACCTTAAAAATTATTATTTTTTAATTTTTAGTATTTGTTGTTATAGCGGCAACAGATATACACCATTTGTGAAAATTTCAGCATTCTAGCTATCACGGTTAATGAGATACAGCCTGGAGACAGACAGACAGACAGACAGACAGACAAACAGACAGACAGATAGACAGACAGACAGACAACGAAGTCTTAGTAATAGGGTTCCTTTTTACCCCTTGGGTACGGAACCCTAAAAAGTCTCTACCTTAGCTATATCTACCTTATCAGGAAGCTGTGAAACCAGTGCTTAATGAACTCATCTTAGAATTAAAATGAAAACAAACTGCGTAGCCAGAATATTAAAAACAAAAGCGGAACCAATTGTATGAAACACCACAAATTTAATCACCAAGAACAATTCCCTAAGAAAACACTAGAACACAATTTGTCTACATTAATTAAAACTTGTATATTTTAAGTTCGAAACAAGAGGAAATGCGAACTTCACGAACAATCTCTTTTAAAGTAATTTACAGAAGCCTTAAATTATATATTTTTTTATATAAAATAATCCTTAAGTCAAATGCTTTAAGGTCGATATTTGAATGTATTTGGATTAATGACGGTTTTCTGTCTTAATTCAGTGTTATGTTGAACTTGAAACATCTATTTGGAAATTTTAATGTGGATTTTTTTTTTAAAACGAAGCTAGTATCTTCTCATCAACTTTCGTGTTTACAATACAATCTTGCACCCGGATAAAAAGTATCCTTACTGGGTGCGTGAAGTAATTCCTATGGGATTCGAGTAAACCCGCTGGCAGAAGCTAGTTAAAAATCATTTCGTTTCCCGGCGTTTTGTTGCCCGACCCTTTGTGGCCCGATTCTTTGTCGCCCG
The DNA here is from genome assembly GCA_002382865.2 of Heliothis virescens. Classification (NCBI taxonomy): domain Eukaryota; kingdom Metazoa; phylum Arthropoda; class Insecta; order Lepidoptera; family Noctuidae; genus Heliothis; species Heliothis virescens. The sequence goes on along the minus strand of NWSH02000296.1, from coordinate 9,662,610 downwards.
ACATTTTGTGGCCCTTTTTAGTTTTGCAATTTTTTCCACTTTTTATTTTTGTGCTTTGTTGACGGGATTGATATACGTATTGGTACCAGGTTATCAGACATGATGAAACTATAAGGGTTCCTAGTTGACTACGGAACCCTAAATAATAAATACCAATCAATCTATACTTATTATAAAATAAAGTCCCCCGCCGCGTCTGTCTGTCTGTTCGCGATTTACTCGAAAAGTACTGAACGGATTTTCATTCGGTTTTCAACAATAGATAGAACCATTCTTGAGGAAGATTTTAGTGTATAGTAAGTTTATGTTTTGTACAAACCAACGCTGATCGGGAGCTTTCCAGGAAGCGAAGCGAGGGCGGCTAGTAACAAAATAAGTCGTCAATTTCATATACGGATATATCACAAGAAAAACATACGAGTATATAATATATTCCGTGAATATAAAACAGACTACATGGGAAAGAAAAACCCCATTCCTTTTGTTTTGCTCGACCCAGTTTCTTCAACTACTGCAGTCTGCGAATAAATCGTAAAAATGATGATGAGTTCATACTTAGCTTGCGTTACGTGACGTTTTTATTTAAACTAGCTAGCCACTTTATTTTGTAAAGTAGCTGCGAAAATATTGTAAAATATGCAGTGGATGAGTCAAAGTCGCGCGGATCTATTTGTCACAAGGTTAAACAACGCTTGGCGCGGTCGGTCCATGGATGGGAGATCATCTTGTCATAACGAGTTCTTCCATGTTTCAGAAAACCCAGCTAACATTTGAACATTTTTGGCGGTCGTTCCGGTTAGTCAGAAGCCAGTAGGTAAGTCTGACAATGAGTCTTATCAAGGGGTATTGGGTTGCCCGGGCTAGTCGGTCCATTTTAGACTGGAAGCCAACCCCAACATAGTTGAGAAAACGCTAGGCAGATAATGCAATGTTTTTTTTACTTTGTATCTTTTGTCAACTGACACAATTCTTGTCTTGTCTGTATCAAAAGTTGTGACAAGACAACTTCTATTTTCGTCCAGCGTAACCTCAGTATGTTATAACGAAAGCGTCATTGTATGGGCAGAGTGCGACATTGCTTATTTTGCGGAAACTGTGCATTTGTGAAATGTATCCCTTTGCGTGATACTTGTGACCCTCCCGGAGGATATTCATACATCTTCTTAAATCTTTTTGGAAAAGAAAATAATATTACTGTACCAAAATATTATGTTTTTTACGCTGAGGTGGTCCTTAGACCCACAATAAATACTGCAATAATTATATTCCCACATTACTGCAAAAAAAAATATTGCAATCTTCAACAATTAAACAATACTACACGGCTAATATAGCACAATACCTACGTAATATTGCTTAATTTTATTGCACGTCTAGGGAGCGCCTTAAAATTGGCAAAAAATATGAATGTTTGTTTGTGTCATAGAAAACAAAAAAATATGATATTAAATAGATCTTGTAATGTAAATTAACACAAAAAAATGTTACGTGCCTTTGATGAATACCTACAAACGTCATTGTTATGCAAAAGTAAGCTTTTAATATTGTTTAAGGAACAAAAAGAAAAATACTTAAAATTCATGGAATGACAATCTGTAATTTAAAAACAGGAAAGAAAATTATGTTATGAACAGGTAACCAAATCAAATATCGTTAAGTTCTAGCCCTCCAAAATTACTTTCCGCACACTAGCCTATAAGAGGCATTTCATCGATAAGTCCATTTTATCGACAGCCGATCAAATAGATTTCAAGGTGTACCTACCCTCCACGCTGACCTTTTTGGCTGAAAGGATTGAAAAGTGTTCCGTAGGCATGTGGGTTTTGCTAACTAAGACCAATAGAATTTTTGTTATTGTAGAAGTAGGTCTTTTGGGTAGAAAGCTTTCACATCATGATCAGACTTCTTCTCATTTAGAGAAGAAATTAGCTTAATTCATCACACTTGCCCTCACGTTTGCAACGCCTAAAAACGGCCGTTGAGCTGTACTTTTACATTATTATAAACAGCTGTAAACTACCTTAACAAGCGAATAAATATTTTGATTTGTAGTTTGCTCAAGGCGATTATGACTTTAGTGTCCAGGTTTCCTCAATGTTTTCCTTCACCTTTTAATCAGTTATTGGTGTCCAAGATATACTTAGAACGTACATAAAAACTTAGAAAAGTTGCATTGGTACTTGTCTGACCTGAAATCGAATTCATACTGGAAAGGTCGCGTTACCCACTAGGCAACTACAAATACGTTGGGGGCGGTTTCCAGTCTAACCAGATACAGCTGAGAACCAGCGATTTACACGGAGTGACANATTTAAATCTAACTTTCTGGACATCATAAATATTATAAGAGTATCCCAAAACTCCGTCGGCTCCTTTAAGGTCTTGAGTGCCCGTAAATTTTTATTTATGACATCGATAAGACGTCGCAAAGAAGACGATGATTCCTTAGTAATGGGTTCTACATCGAAAAGTGCCTGCACATGATTATTAATTAATAAGCGATTGTTGTTGTAGCGGTCACATAGTAAGTCCCAAGCAATTGCATAATTTTCACCCTTAAAATCAATATTCTTAATTACCTCCGCAGCACGACCCTTAAGGGATGCCCGGAGATAATGAAACTTATTTATGCCATCAATACAATCGCTGTTATGTATTAATGAAATGAAAGTATCTCTGAATTCTAGCCAGTGCTGGTAGCTCCCGTCGAATTGCGGTAAATCAATTTTAGGTAAACGAACAAAGTTATTTTTAAACGATGCACCTGATTTCGAATCCATCATAGTGCCCGTCTCCGACCCCTCTCGCTCAGAGCTGCTGGCCCGGAGCTGGCTGCGCGCCATGGCGATCAATGAATGGTACCGTTCTTCAATCTGATTTCGTTCCACGTACTCGTCTTCGGGGCTCACCGACGCTAGCTCGATCTCCATCTGCAATGCATCGAAAATATCGTACAAGGCTTCAAATTTGCTCAAACGGCTTTCTAAATCAATCCGTTGAAGATCGGATATAAGCTTTGAAGAAGAAAGAATAGTTATATATTTCTCAAAGTGAGTAAGCTTTGCTTTAATGCCACTGCGCTGTTTTACTAATTTATCGATATCCATATTGCACTTAATGAGAATGGAAAGACTTAAAAAAAAACGGTTAAGATTTGAAATTAATTCAAAGCAAAAAGAAACTGTTTATTTTAAGCAAGAAGTCTCAATGCAAGTAGCAAACTATTGAATAAATCAGTCTAAAAGAACAGCCAGCTGACTAATTCACCGTTATTAAGTTACATAAAAAATAAAATCGGCAGCGAACACACCTGGTGCGAGAACAAAGGAGGTGAGTCACCGTACCATCTGATAACCGGTATGCAGGTACGGCGCACTTACTAAGCCCGCTGTGGATATTATAACCCACTAATTAGCACAATAAACATGCGCGACAAAGCGATTGCAAGTTATTTTCACTGCTATGTCTGTCGTGTCACACATAAAGGCGAAATAAGCGATAGTGGGAAGAAAAACTGATTTGAAAAAACACTATTATGTGAAATAAATGTGTAGGATTAAGGCAAATAATTGGAACGAACTCACAGAGGTCCTTAACCGTTTCACTAGTTGATTTCTTCCCGCTGCAACGGTGATTTTGCTGGCCGATGACGGTTGATATTTGAATCCACTTCAACGGTTTTCTCGACGACTTCTATTTCTTGTTTATTCCTGGATGTTTCCCGGTAGATGGACCATGTACAAGCGCCTGCTCCAGGTGTGTGTAGGTGGCTTCGGCTAAATAAAACTTCGATAGCTCTTCGTGGACTGTATAATTTAAATTAAGAAATATTAGAAACAAGTAGTAAGTCGCGTGCCGTCTGATCGTGGAGTGCCCCCCGCCGCCGTCGCTCGCTGCTCGCGGTCGTTACGTCCCGCGCGCCCGCACCTCAACCGCCGGCGCCCGCGCCGTCCGCCTCCATGTTCACGCGGTTGATGCGTGAACACTACTAGTATACAATTTTGCAATTAATTAATATAAATCAACAACCTTAAAAATTATTATTTTTTAATTTTTAGTATTTGTTGTTATAGCGGCAACGGATATACATCATTTGTGAAAATTTCAGCATTCTAGCTATCACGGTTAATGAGATACAGCCTGGAGACAGACAGACAGACAGACAGACAGACAAACAGACAGACAGATAGACAGACAGACAGACAACGAAGTCTTAGTAATAGGGTTCCTTTTTACCCCTTGGGTACGGAACCCTAAAAAGTCTCTACCTTAGCTATATCTACCTTATCAGGAAGCTGTGAAACCAGTGCTTAATGAACTCATCTTAGAATTAAAATGAAAACAAACTGCGTAGCCAGAATATTAAAAACAAAAGCGGAACCAATTGTATGAAACACCACAAATTTAATCACCAAGAACAATTCCCTAAGAAAACACTAGAACACAATTTGTCTACATTAATTAAAACTTGTATATTTTAAGTTCGAAACAAGAGGAAATGCGAACTTCACGAACAATCTCTTTTAAAGTAATTTACAGAAGCCTTAAATTATATATTTTTTTATATAAAATAATCCTTAAGTCAAATGCTTTAAGGTCGATATTTGAATGTATTTGGATTAATGACGGTTTTCTGTCTTAATTCAGTGTTATGTTGAACTTGAAACATCTATTTGGAAATTTTAATGTGGATTTTTTTTTTAAAACGAAGCTAGTATCTTCTCATCAACTTTCGTGTTTACAATACAATCTTGCACCCGGATAAAAAGTATCCTTACTGGGTGCGTGAAGTAATTCCTATGGGATTCGAGTAAACCCGCTGGCAGAAGCTAGTTAAAAATCATTTCGTTTCCCGGCGTTTTGTTGCCCGACCCTTTGTGGCCCGATTCTTTGTCGCCCGACATTTTGTGGCCCTTTTTAGTTTTGCAATTTTTTCCACTTTTTATTTTTGTGCTTTGTTGACGGGATTGATATACGTATTGGTACCAGGTTATCAGACATGATGAAACTATAAGGGTTCCTAGTTGACTACGGAACCCTAAATAATAAATACCAATCAATCTATACTTATTATAAAATAAAGTCCCCCGCCGCGTCTGTCTGTCTGTTCGCGATTTACTCGAAAAGTACTGAACGGATTTTCATTCGGTTTTCAACAATAGATAGAACCATTCTTGAGGAAGATTTTAGTGTATAGTAAGTTTATGTTTTGTACAAACCAACGCTGATCGGGAGCTTTCCAGGAAGCGAAGCGAGGGCGGCTAGTAACAAAATAAGTCGTCAATTTCATATACGGATATATCACAAGAAAAACATACGAGTATATAATATATTCCGTGAATATAAAACAGACTACATGGGAAAGAAAAACCCCATTCCTTTTGTTTTGCTCGACCCAGTTTCTTCAACTACTGCAGTCTGCGAATAAATCGTAAAAATGATGATGAGTTCATACTTAGCTTGCGTTACGTGACGTTTTTATTTAAACTAGCTAGCCACTTTATTTTGTAAAGTAGCTGCGAAAATATTGTAAAATATGCAGTGGATGAGTCAAAGTCGCGCGGATCTATTTGTCACAAGGTTAAACAACGCTTGGCGCGGTCGGTCCATGGATGGGAGATCATCTTGTCATAACGAGTTCTTCCATGTTTCAGAAAACCCAGCTAACATTTGAACATTTTTGGCGGTCGTTCCGGTTAGTCAGAAGCCAGTAGGTAAGTCTGACAATGAGTCTTATCAAGGGGTATTGGGTTGCCCGGGCTAGTCGGTCCATTTTAGACTGGAAGCCAACCCCAACATAGTTGAGAAAACGCTAGGCAGATAATGCAATGTTTTTTTTACTTTGTATCTTTTGTCAACTGACACAATTCTTGTCTTGTCTGTATCAAAAGTTGTGACAAGACAACTTCTATTTTCGTCCAGCGTAACCTCAGTATGTTATAACGAAAGCGTCATTGTATGGGCAGAGTGCGACATTGCTTATTTTGCGGAAACTGTGCATTTGTGAAATGTATCCCTTTGCGTGATACTTGTGACCCTCCCGGAGGATATTCATACATCTTCTTAAATCTTTTTGGAAAAGAAAATAATATTACTGTACCAAAATATTATGTTTTTTACGCTGAGGTGGTCCTTAGACCCACAATAAATACTGCAATAATTATATTCCCACATTACTGCAAAAAAAAATATTGCAATCTTCAACAATTAAACAATACTACACGGCTAATATAGCACAATACCTACGTAATATTGCTTAATTTTATTGCACGTCTAGGGAGCGCCTTAAAATTGGCAAAAAATATGAATGTTTGTTTGTGTCATAGAAAACAAAAAAATATGATATTAAATAGATCTTGTAATGTAAATTAACACAAAAAAATGTTACGTGCCTTTGATGAATACCTACAAACGTCATTGTTATGCAAAAGTAAGCTTTTAATATTGTTTAAGGAACAAAAAGAAAAATACTTAAAATTCATGGAATGACAATCTGTAATTTAAAAACAGGAAAGAAAATTATGTTATGAACAGGTAACCAAATCAAATATCGTTAAGTTCTAGCCCTCCAAAATTACTTTCCGCACACTAGCCTATAAGAGGCATTTCATCGATAAGTCCATTTTATCGACAGCCGATCAAATAGATTTCAAGGTGTACCTACCCTCCACGCTGACCTTTTTGGCTGAAAGGATTGAAAAGTGTTCCGTAGGCATGTGGGTTTTGCTAACTAAGACCAATAGAATTTTTGTTATTGTAGAAGTAGGTCTTTTGGGTAGAAAGCTTTCACATCATGATCAGACTTCTTCTCATTTAGAGAAGAAATTAGCTTAATTCATCACACTTGCCCTCACGTTTGCAACGCCTAAAAACGGCCGTTGAGCTGTACTTTTACATTATTATAAACAGCTGTAAACTACCTTAACAAGCGAATAAATATTTTGATTTGTAGTTTGCTCAAGGCGATTATGACTTTAGTGTCCAGGTTTCCTCAATGTTTTCCTTCACCTTTTAATCAGTTATTGGTGTCCAAGATATACTTAGAACGTACATAAAAACTTAGAAAAGTTGCATTGGTACTTGTCTGACCTGAAATCGAATTCATACTGGAAAGGTCGCGTTACCCACTAGGCAACTACAAATACGTTGGGGGCGGTTTCCAGTCTAACCAGATACAGCTGAGAACCAGCGATTTACACGGAGTGACATGCCTGTCTGACCTCCACAACCCAGTTACCCGGGCAACCCGATACCCATTGGTAAGACTGGTTGTCAAACTCAACCACGACTGTATTTGCCTAATAAATGCGTAAATAATACGAGTACTTCTTGACTTACAATGTAACAAACGAACATATGTACTAAGAAACTGCCTTAAATTCTTAAGTATTTAACGAAACGGTAATCAACTAAGTGTAATCGTACATCCAAAGCTCTCTCATCATTAATTGGATTGAACACAGTCACCAATTCAATTGAACACAAGGCACCAATTTAATTGAACATAAGGTACCAATTTAATTGAAGTCGCGATGTCGTAATTAATTGAATTAATGAGATCTTTCCATTAATTATTGGAGTCATACTCGAGGGAGGAAATGGCTTTATAATAAATTAATTATTATCTCCTGTTTTTTGCCTTGCAATTAACGGTGATAAAGGATAAGTTATTAGATCTTAATTAATTAACATTGTCAAGGCAATATGCTTAATTATTTTCTGTATCTAAATGGCTTTCTGAACCTTTAGTTGTTAGTTAGTAAAATATATAATAAAGTAAGTTTTGTTTAAAATAAGTAGGCTTGAAAAAATATTTTGCTGAAAACCGCATAAAAATTGGTTCAGCCAAACGCGAGATAATCGCGCACAAACATACATACAAGTTAAATTGATAACCGTCCTTTTTTTGAAGCCGGTTAAAAATTATTTTCCCGTTTTAAAAATATTCCCCGTTTTCGGGTAGTAAATAATAATTATTCAGGTGTATTATCTATATTACTGTAAAATTCGTTCAGTACCTTTTCCTTTATTGCACAGCTATAGGAAATAGAATATATCTTAAGAAATACCCCTTAAATAAGATAGCTACTTAAAATATTTTCATAACAACTTGCAAAACTTTATTAATATTATTCAAAATGTTAATGGTACACTAAAATATTATTAATATCTACAGTGAGCAGGCGAAACACAATTTATCAGACCCCAGGGGGATTTAAGGGATATCCTTCCGTGGAGTTTAGTGTTGTAACTCGGTTTATCGAGCATTCAAATTTTTATATCGATGTTACAAAAAAATCGAATTAGAAATTGTTTTAATACATATTAATATTAGGACATGTTATAAAATATAATACACTAGCTTCTGCCAGCGGCTTCACCCGCTTCCCGAGGGAACTATTTCCCGTACCCGGATAAAAAGTAGCCTATGTTGTTCCGATTTTAAAAATTCTTTCACCATTCGAAAGCTTCATTATCCACGAGTGACATAGGCTATATTTTATCCGGGTACGGGCAGTAATTCCCACGGGATGCGAGTGAAACCGCGGGAAAACGGCTAGTACGTAATAAATATAAAAACGGATATGTGTCATTAATTCTTGTGTACTCACTGGAGAACAATAACCCACCGCATCGCTCAGCTTGCTCATTAGTTTTATAGCTTTGTAAGTTTTTAATTGTATAATCTGTAATTGGATTGGTGATTCCAAGCGTTCTTCATGTTTTTACTACTTGGATTTTCTATACTTGTTTTAATAGTGTTAGTGCTTTGATAAGTTTTTGAAGAATCGGTTTCCGGGTACCTTTGTCCGCGATTTATTTATTCAATTGCTGAGTAGGCTGAACGGCGGGTAAGAGCAAAAAAAATCGGCTTTAAGTTGTGTAAAAACCTCCCTGATAACGGATTGTATTCTGGCTTAGATTTTCATTTCTTTTCTTTTAATAACAACAATAAATTTTAAACGCAAATTCAAGTATCAAAAAAATATTTTTAACATCGATAAAAAACACAGTCTATCGACATTAACCCGCCCATCCCTAAAAAGTGGAAGGTGCAAAATACTTATATAATACGTACGTTTTAAAAGTACCGGGTATTTTCCGGATGGTTTTCCTCACCAGGTTACCGGTGAAGCTTGTAACCCCACGATCTCTTTTTAAACGTTTTTTTTTCCGTAATTTTTTACTGTTTAAGTTTAAAAAAGGAAGTACGGAGGGTGAAGATATTTCTTCGGTATTTTGCAATTTCATCACGGAATTTGCGGTTTTTAAATTGTGAATTTATTACTTTATCTGTTTAAAAGGAAGGGTGGGTTTCTTTCTTGTAATTTTGTAAGTGAATGGCTGGGTGTATTCTTCCTCGTATTTTTTTTAAATTAATTTTCATAATATTTCGTGATGATGATGATTATTACTTCCTTGGATGTATTCAAAATTAAAGAATTATATTTGTATTGATTTATTTGTTTACTTTTAGTTTTACATTAAATACAATTTTATTTCTACGTGTAATAATACATATAGAAATAAAACAAAAATATAACTATCCCGCACTCGGATAAAGGAACAGACTATCACTTATGTTCATGCCAAGCAAGGGTGAAGTAAGTTAGCATGCGTGTTACAAATAAAAAAACAAGGTAATTTTCGTATTTATAATATCAAGTAGCATTTGATATAGTTTATTAAGTGTGTAATATTTTTAAATGACCACCTTTTATCAGGACAAAAATAAATAACAAATTAATACTTAAGGTCGGTAGGGGCAAGACCGAACGGTTTTTCGATGAGATGAGCACTGTTGTGTTTGAAGACGTGTAGAACCGTACATATAAGCGTATTCTAAAATGTTTTTTGTCATGAGTAAAGAGCAAAGAATATATTTTTGTATCATATTAATACCTTCCTATTAAATCTATTCGAAAGCAGAAAAAAAAATAAGTTAAATGTTGTTATTACGAAAATATGTCTAGGGGAAAGACAAAAAGGTGATGGGGAAAGACCGAAATAGTTTCTAAAATCGTTCAAATGAATATCTGACGCTGTTGATGCTCACTAGTCTTTATTTTGAAGTGCCTAGAATACTCGGAACTACCA
>NWSH02000296.1:9634643-9649726 GCA_002382865.2 Heliothis virescens | reverse complement strand
ATTAAAATCCACACAATTTGAAATGAAACTATGAGTTTTGAAATCGGGGTCAGATCGAAATTTTTATATGTTCTTCTTACCCCGTCAAATTTTTATGGGTGAAGATGGAAAGTTGTAATAACTCCTAAAATACGTTATAAAAACATATTTAGGTGTAATAACACGACTAAAAATTCAAAATAATGAGCAGGTATTCCAATAAAACACTCGTACCTGCCTCATAAGTGAAGTTATGGAACTCGGGGGAAGATCAAAAAACTCGATTTAACTTCGTAAAAGTCACGACTCGGGTATTTAAGTTTTTAACACGACCAATCACTCGAAATGGCAAACGCTGAATGAGAAAGTTTGGCGTAACAAAATGGCGATTCTAATAATGTTGCTATCACTACAAAATCTGCACTAAATCTGGAGTTATGGATGACATTTTGTGTTACCCCGTTTTTCATCTTGCCCCCACTGACCTTACCTCAAAAAATATTCAACAGTCATAACATCGGCACAATTTCCCAACGAAACCTCAACAAACAAATAAACCAAGTGAATCCTGAAAATCAGGAACACGGCACAATATATTACACAGTTTACGGTAATACGGAGGCAGACAAACCCGGGTGTTCCGCTACATTACGTCACCTGTAAAGTCGTCAATAACTCAAGTGGTAAAATGCTGTTTAAGCTTACATGGATTGCTGTTACACAGAAGCGTATCAATTAAGTAATCAATAAGGAAATTTTTCGTAAGGTTAGAGAAAAGATGATACATATTTATTTTTATACTAGCTTCTGCCCGCGGCTTCGCCCGCTTCCCGAGGGAACTATTTCTCGTACCCGGACAAAAAGTAGCCTATATGTTATTCTGATATATAAGCTATATGTCTGTCAAGTTTCATCAAAATCCGTCTAGTGGATCCTGAGATTAGCGTTTGCAAACAGACAAAAATCATACAAACAGTCAATTTATTTTTTCGAATTCCTACTCTTTTTTCATTTCTTAATAACCTTGTATATTTTGTTTTGTAAAAATATTTAATGTAAAGAGACTTTTTACTGTTTAGATACTGTTAAGATTTTTTTACTGTTTTATTGTATGTATAGATTAGTATTATTTTCAATAGTAGGTATATTTTCTATGGAGTATCAGAGATACTCTATTTTTTGAGATTTGTCGTAGCTATCTGAGCTTTTGATATTTAATAAGAATCTGTATAAAGTTTTCTTTTATTGACTAAAATGTGTTGAAATTTTGATACTGGTGGATTTTCACACCTGATATAAAACTCTGATCAAGTAAGCACTTACTATGGAGGAAATGGTAGGTAAACAAAAGCCACACCTTAACGAGTGAATTAAATATTTACATAGCGATATTCCACCAAAATGAGTAGGCGCTTGCGAGTCCACTGCTAGCATGTGTGTTCGCGCACAAAGGTTGCGATTTCACAAACAAGTGTAGAAATTTTAACAAATTTTATTGCTATTATTGAACGAATAGACCAGAAGAAACATTTGTGTCTAACTGACCGGTCCAATTTAGACCAAACGAGCGTAATTTTTTGAGTCGTGAGTCGCAGAATTTCGGTCGCAGAAAATCGTTACAAACAAAAAAGACAACTCGTTTTGCGTTGCCGTGTGAATCAAATGGGACTTTTGTATGGAACCGAATGTAGCAGATTTTCTGCAACCAAAATTCTGCTACTCACAACTCACAAAATTACGCTCGTTTGGCTTCACCCTAAAATCCTCGTTAAACTGCCTCGTTGGTCTAGTGGTCGCATAGCGCGACTGCCGTGCCATGGGTCTCGGGTTCGATTCCCGGGTCAGGCCGAAATCGCTTAGTGGGTTTTAGAAACTTTCACAAAGCAGCCTGGAGTTTGGAAGTTGGCGGTGTTACACCCCCGTGCCTGGGAGGGCACGTAAAGCCGTCGTCCTCGATTGTTACTCAGTAGCAGTCGTAGTTATAAATCCACGTCAGAGGCCGTCAGGCGGATTTGAGAAAACTCTGACACTAGGGCTTGTCAGGTGATTAAACCTGCAGCTCACTCGATAAGAAGAAGACCCTAAAATGATAGGAAAATCACACAAAAACATCTCACCAACCATTTCTTGAACTAACCCTACCGCCACCTACACCTAACAATCTTTACAACAATAACCTTTGAACACAACACACCAATTCAGAAAACAACCTCCAAGTACAAAGATTCACCCAATTATGTTAATGTCTTCAGCACCAACATCTAGACCAGATACTTGAAACTTTCTGTACGTTCGTAATGTCCGAGTTGTGGAACTACTTGCACTGATGTAACTATACTGAAAGTTGCTTAGGTAACTCAGCCTACTGGATACGCCATTACCGTGCTTCTAGGGAAGGAAAGCACCGCTCATAATTGTGTGTGGGTTAAGTTTAAGCTTGTGTGTGTCAATTTTGTCATGTACAGACGACAGCAGGTCAACGTATACAAATCTGTCAAATTTTACCAATCAAATATTAACCTTCCGCCATTGCGATAAAGTTGAAAATCTATTGCAGATTTGACAGATTGTGGTAACTTGATGCGCTGTCATGTATACCTGCGTGCGTAACTGTGTGATTTAAAAATCTTTTAAGTGCGAGTCGGACTCGCGCACAAAAAATCACATGTATGAAAAGCCTCTTAAAATTATTATTTTATTTATTGTTAAAACGACAACAGAAATACATCATCTGTGAAAATCTTAGCTCTATAGCTATCGTGGTTCATGAAATACAGCCCGGTGACAGAAAGACAGTGAAGACGTAAAAGGGTCCTATTTTATCCTTTGTGTACGGAACCCTAAAGATGCACGAGTGAGCTTTCACTATTTTGCTTTTGTTGCCCTGCGACGCGTTTATTGGTAGATTTATTCATAGAGCGATTTCGTACTTTTGGCGATTCCAGTCGGTTAAATTATCCAATGCAAAACGTAGCACTGATGTAACTGTTGCAGAAGTTGCGACATGCAACCTATGGCCATGCATGTGTGAAAGTGCTATTGTGATTTGGTATAAGTAGTACATAGTATAGTTGAAAGTTGACGGTAATTGAAATAAATTGTACTAAAACAATTAAGATGACAGCTGACCTCCTCATTCTATATACCCCGACCACTTCAAAAGAGTAATTGTCATTCTTTCTGGCTTCTGACTACCCGTAGCGACTACCAAAGATGTTCAAGTGACAGCCGGTAACAAAACCGTAGCTGCTTATACACGGAAGAACTCGTCATGACAAAATCTTCACACGTCCACGGATAGACCATGTTAAGCGCTGCTTAAAATTATCATCGATCGACCAGTGCCTTTCAATTGAAATATCGCACATACATCCACAAAAAATATCACTACAATTTCATCTCAAATTTTCACAAACGCTACACTACGGTGTAACAGCCGGCCCATTAATCCCGCACTCGCGAGCGCTAATCCGTGGTTGGTGTATCACCGCCAACGAATTTATTGCCCACCCAAGGATGTACCAAATTATTCAATTAGACTCTCACTATTAGTCCCCCATTATATTGGGGGATAAAAGGGGGATTTATATGGCTTTGTTTTCTGGAGATTTTTCTTCGTTATGGTGTTTTCGTGTAGTGTTGAAAGGTTCTGTAGTGGGAGTATTTAAGGGGATTAAGTCGTAAGAAGTTGTGGTGACCTAGTTATTAAAGCCGCTGCCTTTTGATAACGACTGTGCGGGTTCTATTCCAGGTTAGGCAATTACCAATATTAATGTAACTTTTCAAAGTTCTTTCTAAATGTGAAGGAAAGACCTCTTGAAAAAATCTGAACTTAAAAGTCTGAAATTGCCAACACGCCTTGAATAAGCGTGGTGATTATCGCTCATTCCTTCTCTGTGTGAGACGAGATCCATACTCTGCATTGGGACTCAATCTCAATAATATTTTCCGAGAATAATTTTAGTAGTAAGAGTGTATACAAAGTACATACTTAACCAACTCTTTACCTATACCAAACATGTTTATCATCAAATAAGTAGCTGAAAACTCGGCAAAAACAAACAAAAATTAAATAAACTTTCTTTTGAACTTGTAAACAAACTCTATTACTTTTAACCTGACCCCGTAACCGAAGCTGCGACCGTACCGACCTACCCTAATCAATTTAAAACTTCCTAATAACATAACGAGACATCGTCACTTCGATGAAAAAAGGGTCGTAACACTACATCTAAAAGAAAAACCATTTTCTTTGTGAAAACTTTCATTACAAGACTTTTGTTTGAGAAAACAATCTTAATCATACATTTCGTCTACACCTTATATCCTTGCAATAAAGACTATTATCGCTTGCCTTATTCACTCCCGATAACATTGTCCAACACTAAGATGAGTCGTCCACACAAGTTTAAATTTGCAGTCATAATGAACCTTATGTAGACGACTTAGAGATGTTTTTATGTCTTTACGATGGCAAATGAATGTTGTAGATAGGGTGTTCTAGATCTGAAAGAAGAGGTATACTGTACTAATTACAGTGACGTCACCAGATGTCGTTACTGTAGTGTAGAAACTTATTAGGTTGCAATTAGAAAGATCGTTTAAGTAATTGAGTTCTTTTAGCTCAACCTAGATGCAAACACGTCATTCCTATGACATATTATATCGATATTTCACCTTCAATTTCACTAGCGGTTTCACCCGTGTCCCATGGAAACTACTCAGTGGACTCGAATAAAAAGTAGCTTATAGCCTACCTCGAATAACAAGCTATCTATCACTGAAATAATATTTCAAATCGGTTCATTAATTCCCGAGATTAGCGCAGCCAATCAAATACCTACACAAACAAGCACACAAACTCCATCTTTATTTCGATTAAGCAAAACATTTACTTCAATTATGATTCCAACACTTTAAAACACAGAATTTTTTTTTTTATTTTTTTTTAATAGCCTTTTATCGTCCCTCTGCTGGGCACAGGCCTCCTCTCACACGGAGAAGGATTGAGCGTTAATCGTAATTAATAAAGTCGTGGTGGCCTAGTGGGTAAAGCACCAACCTCTCAAGTATGAGTGTGTGGGTTCGATTCCAGGTCAGGCAAGTACAATGCAACTTTTCTAAGTTTGTATGTACTTTCTAAGTATATCTTAGACACCAATGGCTGATTAAAGGTGAAGGAAAACATCTTGAGGAAACCTGGACTATAAAACACAGAATAAAATATAATAAAATTCTAGGACTTATAAAACACAGCGTGTCAATTAAATGCCTTTCTTTCAGCGAGTAAAATATGAAAATATTATAAAACTGTTAGAGGCAGCCATATTTTACGTTGGCACCCTGTCGTGTAACGTTTCATAATAACCTAGATATAAGATTCTGATATTATTTAGAACTAGCACATTATGGAGCTCGTAGCTAAGTAGCCTAAGGTTAAGCAATGACGCGGTCGGTGAATAGATGGGTGTGCATTTTTGTCATGATGAGTTCGAAGGACGAAGGAATGCATTTAAACATCTTTGTCAGTCGTTGCGAAGCCAGAAAATTTGACAGTCTTGTCAGTGGGCATTTAGGTAGTAATACAGCTAATCTATCAGAATAACACAGTATAGGCTATAGACAGATAGTCTAGAGCTTTAAAAAATCACCAGCTCTTTGCGAAAAGTATTTCCCTCGGGACGCGAGTAAATCCGCGTTCACAAGCTAGTACATAACAGAATGAGTTACCCATATAATTCCCAAATCTGCTTCACAAAGATACTTTGGGACAAACAGTAAGAAAGTAATGACATCTGAGTATTACTATTATCCCCAGTAAGGACACAAACTCAATTATATTTATCTCCTTAGCCGCTGAGGTCGAATGCTCTCTCTCTGGACTTAGGTGCTTATTACAACAGTATTGGATAGGATAAAATAAAAGAAAACTTTTTAGGTTATTCTGTGAACAAGATTTTTTTAGTTTAATATCTGTTTTATGTAGCATCTCGTGGCTTCTTATCGAGTGAGCTGCAGGTTTAATCACCTAACAAGCCCTAGTGTCAGAGTTTTCTCAAATCCGCCTGACGGCCTCTGACGTGGAATTATAACTACGACTGCTACTGAGTAACAGTCGAGGACGCCGGCTTTACGTACCCTCCCAGGCTGGCAAACTCCAGGCTGCTTTGTGAAAGTTTCTAAAACCCATAAAGCGATTTCGGCCTGGCCCGGGAATCGAACCCGAGACCTGTGATCGGCAGTCGCGCTATGCGACCACTAGACCAACGAGGCAGTCTAAGATCGATCGATCATAAGGTTAAACTTATTAACGCTTGGGAGTCTCTCAACAGACTGTATACACAGGTTGATAGATGCAAGGACAATCTATCTATGGGTGTACACTGACGACAGCAGATGCGGTTGCGGAGCCGCACCACAAACCATGCGGCACCTTCTGTGCTGCCCAATGTGCCCAATATGTGCACAGTAAAAGACCTTGCCGCCACTGATAATGCTGTGTGCGTGGCAAACTTCCGGGCCTCTAAAATTTAAGACTAATTGCCGTCGACTCGCCAAAAAGATGAACAACGCTTGGCGCGATTTGTCCATGGGTGGCCTGACCATCTTGTAATGATGAGTTCGAAGGACGAAGGCATGTATATTTAGTAGGTCCCGGCTGTCATTTGAATATCTTTGGTAGTCGTTACGGGTAGTCAGAAGCCAGAAAGTCTGAGTCTCTCTAGTTTTACCAAGGTGTACCCGGTTGTCCGTTAAGTATTTAGGTCAGAAAGACAGATTTTTTGAGAATTGGTTTTAAAACTAATAACATCAAAATAACCTAAAAGCTATATCGGATGTGGGAAGAACTTAGTTCCCCGAGATCATGAATGGTTGACCTTTAAACTTAATTTCACAAAGTCAAACCAGGGCTTCACAACTATGCCAAAAATGACCACAAAACATGATAGTTTTCGCAACTAGCTATCCCCATATTAATATTTTGTAAAGAACATGACACGCATAATTCTGAGATGAAGATTAACGACACAGAATCCTTACAAAAGTTGTTTAGGAAACATCTTAATATGCCCTTTAGTTTAGCAAAACTTAAGGGTTCATGGCCCTTTGAAGGAACGCATAGTTTTGTTAAGCTGGTAGGGTTGGGTCAAAATGATTTAAGGTGCATTCGACCACTAGAAGCGGGAAATTCAAATATAAAATGGTTTTTTCATGTTTTACCTAAGTTAACATTCAATATGAGGCGTGATCTTATGATTGACGTTTATAATATCCTACAAAGTAATTTCTGATGTCCTTGTTTAACTCCGAAACTTCTTATTATGAACTATAAACTGACGAAACTATGATATTTCGCAATAAAACGTTTTTTACAGTTACATTTAAATTGTAAGAAGTTTCGGAGTTAAACAAGGACATCAGAAATTACTTTGTGGGATATTATAACCGCCAATCATAAGATCACGCCTCATATTGAATGTTAACTTAGGTAAAACATGAAAAAACCATTTTATATTTGAATTTCCCGCTTCTAGTCGTCGCATTCACCTTAAGCAGGAGTAGTGTTTAAGCATATTCCCGTTGATAGTGTTTTTTTTTTCGTTTTTGGACTTGGAATACTAAATGCCAGTTGCTCAGGTTCCCGATAAAGTTCTAGATAACAATCAGACAGATGGCATATTGCAATGGCAATGGAATGGCATAGAAATGTTTTTAATATTGACTACTTATCTATGGCATTATGTGGAACCTGCAACACAAGCCCTAAGTGTTGCATGCCTGGACATAAAACGATTATAATGACAGCACGAGGCATATTAGACCTTGTAAGAAACTGTTTTTAAATAAAATATGTAAAAAGTTTGACCTTTGGTTGCCATTTGATCTTTTGCACATTTCTTCATACATATATTGTGGAGAAGATTTGATTGTTTTAAATTGGCTAGTTAGTTAGTATTGACTTCACAATAGTCAAAATCCCTACTTAATATTATAAATACGAAAGTAACTCTGTCTGTCTGTCGGTCTGTTACGCTTTCACGCCTAAACCAGTGAGCCGATTTTGATGAAATTAGGTACAGAGATAGAATAGACCCTGAGGAACAACATAGGCTTTTTATCCGGGTACGGGAAATAGTTCCCTCGGGAAACGGGCAAAGCCGCTGGCAGAAGCTAGTAATATTATAAACAAAACACTACTACATAAACGTGAAGCATCAAATGACTTCTGAATAAAATTGAAAAATTATTTAGCACGAACCTATAAAATCTGGAAGATCTATATACCTTCAAGGAAACAAAATATAAACAAACACACATAATCTATTTTTAAAAGAATACCTTACATTATAATAAGTCCGTCAATATCATATATCATTAACCCAAAAACGCCCACCGTTCATTCATACCAACATGGCCTAAAAACCTGATATTTTCCACCTTATAATAAAGCTCTATAAATGCCACTCAATTATTGAGGTGAAAGGAAACAAATGGGTCGAGTGACACGCCCGGGAATCGAACCAGGACCCATTATTTACCGTCTGCGATGGTTTAAGGCGGAATGATAATGTGAAGGTGGGATTCTATTGATGTAAGGCATTTTTAGGAAATTGCTTCTAAAAGTAGTATCCCTTTTTTCCCATCCGCTGTGGGTGACAGCGTGAGGGAGTGTCAGACTTTTACTGACTAAAACCCACCGTGTTCCTTCGGGAGCCCTTTGTGTACCAGGGCCGCGGTAACTCTTTCGAACAATCCGGCAGCCCCGGCAGGAGAGTTTGTTCAAACCAAGTTCAAACCAAGTTTTATCGTAAGCAGTTGAGCCGTTTTTCAGTAGAAGTGTTAATTTATGGTCGGATAAAATATAAAACCATATTGGAGGTCCTGGCTAAATAACAGCCACACGGGTTTACTGATCATAAGGTTAAGCAACGCTTGCCCCGGTTATTCCGTGGATAAGTGACCATCTTATCATGGCGAGTTTTCCCGTGTTTTAGAAAGTCAATTGGCCGAACCCAGCTTTTATTTGAACACTTTTGGCAGTCGTTACGAGTAGTCAGAAGCCAAAAAGTCTGTCAACCAGGCTTACCAAAGGGGTTGTCAAGGATGACTGGATTGAGGAAGCAAGATAGGCAGTCGCTCCTTGTAAAACACGGATGATTAAATTGTTCAATGCTGTTGGGAAAGGCAAAAGATATAGAATATTCTGAGATTAAAAACCCTACACAGGTCTTTGAAAAAACCACCCACCTTCATAATCAAATTCCTCTCTTGTCAATACCAATATCAATTCATATGCCAAGCGAATTTAATCTCTAACAAACTTTATCAGATGCCTACGGAATTCCTTGCCTATGTATCGAGGCCAATCGGGGCCAATTTGGTCTAAAATTGCATTCACCGGGGCTTGAAAGCGTATGATCTTGATAAATTGCACCGCTAACTATGTGGAAAGAGGCGAGTTCAGACACGGTTGCCGCTCTGATTATTGGGTTCTCGTTACGGTTAAATTTGGAGGAAGTGCTTAGATTTTTTGTTAGTGCTTGGGTCAATCGTTTTATTCAACTATATGGCCAATTTTAGGCCCAGACTTCACCAAAGCGGATTTTGCTATTCAAACATCTTGTCTTCACCGACAGTTATAACCCTGAGCAGAAGATTTTTTTACTTAAAACCTTGTACGCTCCGCTCCGGATTGATGGAGCTTAGGTACTTCTCTATAACTATCTAAATTACGTTTTTGACACTGATAAATCCGCAAATTCACCCGCGTCTCGAGGGAATTTCTCCCAACGTCTCCTAGCCTATAATAGTCTCCGGAGTGCCACCTGACTCCTGAAATTTTATCTCAATCAGTTCATCTTTTTACGTGAAAGCTTACACAAACAAACCCGTTGTCTTTATAATTATCCGTAAGGCTCTTGAGATACGAAGCAGTCTAAATGCGTAATATTCTAAATAACTTATTTCTACGAAATCCTAAAATTGAAGAAAATTGGTTTATATTAAACCAATACATTATCACTTCGTTTTGCACATACATGGGGGTAAATAACACTCTCGAAGTGAGAGCTATTACGGTTGCCATGGCAACGCCAAATAAGGCGTAATCTTGTTACATCGCTTCGTGTTACTGAACGGATTTTATTTATAAAAAGGTACAAGCATTTTAGCACCTTTTTTCGTAGATTTATAAAGGAGATAGCGTAGTATTGATTTTTAGTGCACTTTACAATAATATTGCAAAAACGTCCAAAAGTAAAAATGTATGTATATGTTACACCTTTATGCAAAACCGACTTAACGTATCGTGATGAAACTCGATAAATAGCGCTCGAAAAATTCGCATTTTTGTAATTACTACCATTATGATTGCCGTCCCATCGGGTTATGAGAGTGAGGGAATAGAGAGTGCACCTGTGTCTGCGCAAATGCTTGTGCACTATAATATGTCCTGCGCAACTGGCTGATCTCCTTATATGAGAACAGCCGCCGTGGCCGGCAAACGGCTAGGACGCCATCAATTACTATCAAGTTTCACCAAAATCCGTTCATATTTTTGCGTGAAAGAGTAACACACATACTTCCAAACATTTAGGATGTTTGGATGTTCATTCACGTTTAGGCTGAGGCCAAACGAGCGTAATTTTTTGAGTCGTGAGTCGCAGAATTTCGGTCGCAGAAAATCGTTACAAACGAAAAAGACAACTCAGTTTGCGTTGCCGTGTGAATCAAATAGGACTTTTGTATGAAACCGAATGTAGCAGATTTTCTGCGGCCGAAATTCTGCTACTCACAACTCACTAAAATTACGCTCGTTTTGCTTCAGCTTTGTACTATCAGTGTGACTTCCTAGAACACTATTGCTATTGTTTTAAGATGCCTGTGTAAATGGGAACGTACTCAAACATAGTTAGACAATAAGTTGGAAGTTACTGCAGTCTCAAGAGTGAGATGCATCTGTTATGTTGCATTAGTGGAATGCCCCCGGTAGTGTGGCAGACAAGTTGTTTTAGATGGATTTCAATAATTAAATAAAATAATGTTTTTAAATTTTTCTTACATATTTTTTGTATTTGATATTTGAAAATGTAATTTATATGGATGTTAATAAATAAAGGATATTAAATTGTAATTATTTTCGACCACATATTTTTATGAAATATTTTAATATGTAATTTTAAACAAGAAGAAAACTAACTAAAAAATGGTCTGTTTGGTTTTAAAAAAATAACGCTGGTTTATTAAGATTTATCTGTATATGTAGAATTTCAAAGCGTATATTTGAATTGAGTTATTCATTTAACTTCAATTCCAACTTCATGGACCAGTTTACACGAATTTATTAAATTAATTGATTCAGTAATTATTTATTATTGTATTCACATTGATTTTAGATGCATTCAATTTTAAAACGAAAATTCATATTAAGATTGTTGTTATCTTTGCATAAAAGCCTACTCAAATGGAGGTACTTTATTAAAAACCCCATATTCTTAAATAAGTACCAAAATTTACTATACTATAGGTAAACCATTTATTAAGATTGTATGCCATTAGCAATTGAAAGTAAGGCTGCTCTTCAACCAATCGGCTTTGTAAAAAATACCCCGAAATATGTATGAAGTATAAAAATAATAATTCAAAGACTCCAATTTATTTCGATTTCCATTGAAACTGAAAATACATATTTTATTCGGTACACGTTTGAACGATAAAATTCTTCAACAAGGTTACAATCGAAGTTCAATGAATCAATTCGAATACAACTAATTGAAAACTTTTTCGAATTACTTTTCAAAAGAAAATAAGTTATGAGTTAAATTGAAAAATTATTCTTAGGGCGAGCTCAGGCTAGCTCCGATCACTTATTAGTTAAACGCTTGAAAAAATAAACTTTTACGCTTGGGTGTAACTCTTGGGCATAACGTACCTATATATTAATTCTCGTATGATTTCCAAATAAGTCTGCATGTATCTTTAGATACTTTTAAATAAATAATGTTTTGATACTACGAGACGCGATATTATTTTGTGTATTTTAAACGTACACATAAAATTGTTAGACTGTTTTCTGACGATTTTTCATTTATTTTCCAATTTGGTAGGAAATAAATATTTCAAAAGTTAATAATTAAGTATGCTTTTCTATAGATTTTCATTCAATTTGTTTTTTTTTTCATTTCATATACCAGTCTTTCTAACACATCTTAAAACATAAGGGTATTATTATAAACATTTCAAGTAGCAATATTGTAATATTTCTTACAAATAATACATACGTCTTTTATTTGAACCTGAGTTTGCCCTACATTATAATTTAAAATATATTCATTCATAGAATCCTTTGAATTATTATGACTACTAAAAAACATGATTCACAAGAATATTGTAAATATAAATAATATTTATCGTTTGATGTTATTGTATAATTTTTCTTTCGTTACGTATTTTTTCGTCCGTGAATAAAATTTTGCACCCCTACGTTTTTTAATATCTTGGTAGCATATGATGCGGAGGAATGAGGATCATATTGTGATGATGTTGAGCATCAATGTGGATGGATATAGAGGAAGGTGACAACCAAAGAAAGGATGGAT
Organism: Heliothis virescens; assembly: GCA_002382865.2. Classification (NCBI taxonomy): domain Eukaryota; kingdom Metazoa; phylum Arthropoda; class Insecta; order Lepidoptera; family Noctuidae; genus Heliothis; species Heliothis virescens. The sequence goes on along the minus strand of NWSH02000296.1, from coordinate 9,637,148 downwards.
GGATTGTGTGAAAGATGATATGGCTGGGAAGAATATTACTTGTGAGAGAACGTCAGACAGAGAAATATGGAGGAGTAAGTCACTCCGTTATTTGAAGCAGTTGCCAGTCAATATAAAATAGGAAGCCATCCCTTGAAAACTGACAGCTATCAACTTCACTAAACGGCGGTGGCATTAGCACTGATGCAAAAGATTGGTGTAATAACAGAAAAATTAAGTATTTTTTGACATGAAAGTATTCAAAAAAGTATAAAAGAAATTACTACACAATTTCGATTCTAGGACTTGGCTATTTTTTTAACAAAATGTTTATTCATACGTCCCGCGTCGTAGATATAAGTAGAGAGGTCGGCGCTGGACCAAATGTTCACTTAAAGCTGCCAGAATGCTTGTAGGGGTGGGACAGCTATGATATCGCTATCTAGATGAGATTTTACTCTCTGGTTCGGAAGCTACATTATATCGAATGATTGATACAATTATGATTTGATTTACAAGAATGTTTTACTTTTTATAAGTATTTGATTGTTTGAAATTCATAATAGGTAGTATAATAAAGTTTTAAAAATATTATTAATACAAAGGAAATGTATAATCATTATTAATCATCTAACTTTAATAAGCATATGTCGCGTTTTGATATTTTAACCTATACCTACGACCAAAACTAAAACGCATGACGTTCCTACCCGGCTATTGTATTAAAACCATATCCATACCTAAACCCCAGTGACATCATAATTGATACAAACAACAACCCCTTTACATCATTGACAGTAACAACTTATTCCCCTACAACCAAAAATTTATCGACAATATCGACACCGCCCCATCCCTATTGCCCACCGGAGCGCGTAATCAGGTGACTGCTTCGTCCCGAATAACGAACGCAGCTCAATTGTTCCTCTTTTGCCCACAAGTGGGGCCCCACTCCCAGCGTCAAACGAGCACCTTTGACGTAGTATCGTAACGAAGCTGTGTGGAACGAAACGACGACGGTTTTGCTGTGTATTTTATGCTTCGAATGCTGTTAAATGTGGTTAAATGTTATGTTGGTTTTAAGTAGGGTTTTTAGTTCGTAAAGTATGTTTTTTTACGTTAGTTTTGTTGGTTGTAGTTTTTTTTTGAGTAGGGTCTCAAATATTTCAATATGGGTATACTCTTGGGTAGAATTCCATTTCATTGCAATTAGTGTATTTTTATTTGTGTGCATGTCCATTTAAAACTGTTCAGTATTTTAACTTAAAAGTGGTACTGAGAGCCCTTAAAAAAATTAACATTTGAAATATGAAACTGGAAAAGTCAATCTAATTTATTGTATTAATAGCTTCCATCCACGGAATTATTTTAGTGGGAAAAAGTAACAAAAACTCATGAATGTACATATAGGTACATACGACAGCACATCAAGTTACCACAATCTGTTAATTATCTGCAATAGATTTTCAACCTTATTACAATGGAGGTAGGTTAAGTTCGATTGGTAAAAAATTTGACAGATTCATATACGTTGACCTGCTGTTATCGGTACAGGTGAGGTACACGATCTAGCATTATTAATTTTATCAATGCAGTTTTTTTGTGTGGCATTAAAATTACAGTACGTGATAATTACAGGAACCAGGTATATACTCATCCTCGCTTCAATTTATACCACACCCCATTATCCCTTTTCCCATCCACTTTTTCGTTCGTTGCACACCGTCACTCCAGGTGAACTATCTTCCGAAGTCAAACGTCCTGACTACTTTTAAAATCTTTTAGAATTGGACAAATTCTATCACTATAATATTAGGTAGAAAAGCAAGAGTTTACCTCTTGTGGTTTTTATGAAAATTGGCTGTAATGTAGCCTTATACATCACGAAACTTATAGGCTATTCTTATCCGGATGTGGGAAGTTAGTAATAAATATAAATGTATAATGCTGGTAATATGCTGGAAACCTCCACGAAAGTCCATACATTCCCCCCGTTCCGAGGGAACTATGAGCACCCAGATAAAAGGTAGCCTTTCTCGATAAAAGAGCTTCCTAGCACTGAAAACTTAATTTTCAAATCGGTCCAATTGGTTTTAAGGTTATCGCGGTCAAAACAAACGAACTCTTTAGCTTTATAATAAAAGTATTGACGACTTCATTATTCCAAGTCTCGAGCATCTTTAATGTCTTCATTCTTTATCCACTAACTGCGGAATTCAATATTCTATCTCTGGATTTGCCTACTAGAGATACTTAGATCTTTGACATAAGCATACAATATGGCCGGGTTCCCACTACGCCGGACCGGCAGATCTGCCGCGCCGGTAAATCTGCCGGAAGGGCTAGTGGCTGAACAATTTGTATGAAGCTATTCACACTATCCCGGGTCCGGGATTTTTGCCGAGCCCGGCATTTTTACCAAGCGTTTTGTCACTGCGAATTGCCGGTAGAACAGCCGGGCCCGGAGTAATGTGAACGAGTTTGTGCCGGTATCTGTCCCCCGCTCACCCCGCTCGTGCTCCCCTC
>NWSH02000296.1:9580573-9590790 GCA_002382865.2 Heliothis virescens | reverse complement strand
TTTATGATTCTTCACGTAAAGGCGTTTCTAATGATGTATCACACATTACTGTTGGAGGTGGTATCAAATCCCATACAACTTGCCCATTGTCCTTTGACAGATTCGGGTACCGTGACCTGCTGTTGTCTGTACACTTACATATGTCTATACAAATAAAGTATCTTGTGAAGGATGAAACTTGTCAGTAATATAGCTTAAACATCAGATAGCATATAGGTTATTTTTATCTAGACACGGGGAGTAATTAGCCACTACAAGCATTTTTATTTTTGAAATCAATAAAATTAAATAAGGAACGTGTGAACTTTGCCTTGAATTTTTAGGGTTCCGTAGCCAAAAGGTCACTCTATCACTAACTGCGGAAATCAATATTCTGTCTATCTCTGGATTTGCTTACTTGTGATAGGATTTTGACATTAGCCCCTTACAAGTAATGTCAAATTCCTATCTTTACTAAGCAAATCCAGAGATAGACAGAATATTGATTTCCGCAGTAAGACTTCACTGTCCGTCTATAATACTTCACTGTCCGTCCGTAATATATTTTTTTACAGATTACCTAAGTCAATATTTATGTTACGTCTAAAACAAAAAGTACTGACAAATATTTAAGTGGCCTCCCATACCTAGAACAAACATGATTTTTAATAGTTTCATAGTGTACGGAACTACTCGTACACAACTCTGACGCGCACTTGGCCGAGTTTTAAAGTACCTTTACAATCCATGAATTAGTATGCATAAAACTTGTTGTATTTTTATGAGCATTTTATAACAGTGTTTGTGTCTGATCTGCCCTGCTATTTGATCTTTGGCCTTGTTAGAAGAACAAGTAAAACGTGACCAATTAGTTGGCCTAAGTAATTATTTATTAATAAAACTAAACTATACTAATATTATAAAGCTTAAGAGTTTGTTTGTTTGGTTGAACGCGCTTTCAGAAACTACTGGTCCGATTTGAAAAAATATTTCAGTGTTAGGTAGCCCATTTATCGAGGAAAGATATAGGCTACTATTTATCCGGGTGCGCGCAGTAGTTCTCATGGGAAAGCGGGTGAAACCACTGGGTTGTGGAGGTCAGACAGGCAGTCGCTCCGTGTAAAACACTGGTTCTCAGCTGCGTCCGGTTAGACTGGAAGCCGACCCCAACATAGTTGGGAAAAGGCTAGGCAGATGATGACATTGTTTCCATGAGTCTTCCTTGTATTAACAATAAAGAAATAACATCTTAAGGTATAAGGAAAAACGTTAAAATGCGTAGACTAGCGCGCTAGAGGTTCTGTACGTAGGACAAACTTAAGTTTGCTGTTGGGAAACTGATCTCCTCATACATCGATATAGGTTGCTCTTACTTTAGCAACCGCACATTAGCTTTAAGGGCTTTTTTGGGCATTACAATAAAACTTTAAACTCATCATCATCATCACCCTTTTTATCGTCCCACTGCAGGGCACAGGCCTCCTCTCACACAAAGAAGGATTGAGCGTTAATCACCACGCTTGCTCGGGTTGGTGAATCAGGCTTAACAGTCCAGGTTTCCTCGAGATGATTTCCTTCACCTTTAATCAGTCATTGTGTTTAAGATATACTTAGAAGGCACATACAAGCTTAGAAAAGTTGCATTGGTACTTGTCTAGCCTAGAATCGAACCCATACACTCATACTTGATAAGTTGGTGCTTTACCTACTAGGCCACCATGGCTAGCTTCTGTCAGCGGCTTCGCTCGCTTCCCGAGGGAACTATTTCCCGTACCCGAATAAAAAGGTAGCCTATGTTGTTTCTCAGGGTCTATTCTATCTCTGTACCAAATTTCATCAAAATCGGCTCACTGGTTTAGGCGTGAAAGCGTAACAGACAGACAGACAGACACACAGACAGAGTTACTTTTGCATTTATAATATTAGTAGGGATAGTAGGGACTTTAATCCACCTATTTTTCAATTGTCTTTATTCGTCTTTTTTTCACGTCCTTGTGATTTTGTAGATACTTTGTGACTTGTTGAACCCTAAAAAAGATGTCGACAGTCGAGAGTTTGTATTCAATTATTTTCTTTAGAAATTAATGCATTTCTCATTGTTAGAACTGGCATTAAATTAGATATTAATTGCATTAACTCCCATTGTTTCCTTCTTCTTGTCATTTTTTTCGTTCAATATAATTGTATTTGTTTTTTAATTAGTATAATGTCTAAGCTGTTTTCAACACCTTCTTGTTACAAATAGGTTATTTTTTTCTCTCCAAATTTAAATAAATATATTATGTCCTTTTAATTGATACGAACTGTGTATTTACACTAATATTATAAAACTTTTTCGCAAATTTCTGCGATCGATTTCCAACCTTATCACAACAGTGGAAGGTTAATGTTCGATTGGTAAAATTTGATAGATTTGGGTACACTGGCTTGCTGTCGACTGTACGCTTTCAACAAACAAACAGACTATTCAATTATGTAATATTATTAGTAGGTACACTATAAATGTGTGTAACAATTACCTATGGGTATTTTTTAAAGAAAAAGTTCATTGGGGTTCCGTATCCAAAGATGAAAATGAGACCATATTTCTATAACTTCGCTGTTGTAGTACACAATTGAAAAACAGATGATGTACAGACATTAAGTTACCACAATCTGTCAAATTTCTGCAATAGATTTTCAACCTTATCATAATGGAGGTAGGTTAATGTTTGACTGGTAAAATTTGACAGATTCGTATACGTTGACCTGCTGTTATCTGTACGCGCTTCCCAAGTGAACTACTTCCGGTACCCGGATAATAATTAACCATCCTCAAAAAACGGGCTATCTAACACTGAAATATTTTTTTCACATTGGACCAGTACTTCCTGAACAAATAATAAAATTATATTCTTATAGTATAGATTATATCGATAAAATCTTTATGTCCCTATCTACACAATTCTATGGTCTGTAATAAAAACCGGCCAAATGCGAGTTGGACTCGCGCTCGAAGGATTCCGTACCATTATCTATGAAAAATGAACGCATCTATTGCCTGCAACTAGCCAAAATACAAACATTTTTCGGGTCGCAAAAAATAACTTTGTTTTTCAAAAAATAAATTTGCAGTTATACGATATTATGGGGATCCCCCTTAATATCGTATTTTAAAAAAATTGTATTTGTTGTTATAATGGCAACGGAAATAGGTACATCATATGTGAAAATTTCAGCTTTCTAGCTATCACGGTTCATCAGATACAACCTGGAGACAGACAGACATAACAGACAGACAGACAACGGATTCTTTGTAATAGGGTCACGTTTTACCCTTTGGGTACGGAACCCTAAAAAGGTCATGTCTACGCCAGCTAAGGGCTACTATAGATAAATTATCTCTTAAAGATGTATACTCATTCACACTCGTTCGGTTTGTACTGTCGACAGTCGTGTAGGGTTTAGTCAGAATAATAGTATTTTTAATTATATAAATATGTGGTATTTATATTTAAGTTTTATTTTATTTGGTAAGTTTACATCTATACTTTATTATAAATTTTGTATAGTTTTTCTCAGAAATTTCTGGCTCGATTTGAAAAATTCTTCCAGTGTTAGATTCTTTAGAATAGAAAATAATTTTATTTTGCTAATTATTATTGCTATTTGCTAATTGTATGTATAGACACAGACGCCACCACATCAACCTACCACAAACTATCAAATCTTTCCAATAGAATTTCAACCTTATCACAATAGTGGAAGGTTAATTTTACATTGGTAAAATTTTACAAATTCGGGTAACACTAACGTGTCATGCAAATTGCTAGAAAACTTCTAAAAATATTTTTTTTTCCATTTTTTTCTAATAGTCTTAATCAGGACTTGTACTCAACCACTATATTTTTCTTTCAATATTACAGCCAGTGTTTCATCAAACTCCGCACCACAGACACGAGAGTCAGGCTCGTCAATAGACGCGCTGATACAGAGACTGAAGCTCGACAGGTGGACACACGAGGAAGCACCATGCTTGCAGAAGATGCTCATACTCCTGGACAATGTCAAGAACCACACGCTGTGGGCGTCTTGGGGTGAGGAGTAATACACACATACAATTTCTCTATCATCATAGTCAGCCTTTCTATCGTCCCACTGCTGGGCATAGACCTCCTCTCACACAGAGAAGGACTGACGACGCTTGGTCAATGCGGGTTGTTGATACTAATCTACATTCAACAGCAAAAATATATACAGATAAACGGCAGAAAAACGTGTCTGAACAAGAGGCCTCGTAATAAAAATCTACGGCAAATTCACCGTATATAGGCACGGCAGTTAGTATTGCATGGGTCAAAAAATGTGCCGTGTGCTCTTACTAGATGTGGTATCATTTATTTTGCTCAATCATCATCATCAATGATGAAGAATACTTTGATCAAAACTCTACTTTTATCCCTTTCTTCGAATATAAGTTTTATTTTTTTTAAATTGATGTCCAGTAGCCATTTATGACCACTTTCTCATAGCCATCAAAAATATTAACCAGATTTTCTCTTCCAGTTTGGAATGCCAATTCTCTCCCTACCGGTAACATGTACGCTTCCTGGTCAAACTTTGGAAACTACGATCAGTGCATGAAACCGCCTTGGCTGCACACCCATCCTGAACTCAAGACAAAGTACTGTGTCGGAAAGATGGTTATACCGGGTGAAGTAAAGAGGGTGTTTGAGTTTGATCCCTACGGATCTTCGGAAGAGTTGATTAATGTGAGTATAGAAAGAAAGTTATACATAATAATTTACCTAGCCTTTTCCCAATTATGTTGGGGTCGGCTTCCAGTCTCACCTGATGCACCTTAGCCTATCTGATCTCCTCAACTCAGTTACCTGAGCAACCTTACACCCCTTGGTAAGACTGGTTGCCAGACTTTCTGGCTTCTGTCTACCCGTANTTTCAGTGTTTAAAACCAATTATGTAAATGTTTAGAGTCGAACACTCTGTCGTGCTCCTCTTAGTGTAGGAGAGGTGAGTAGTAAGTACTTATTGATGATTTCCTTCCAAAAAAAACAGAAACTTAATGTGTACGTTTGAACTATTGTCAAATCGGTTGATGATGGTGTGTCTGTAGTTTGACTCCATGGTCTATTAAAAATCGTTTAGATTACGATAAAGTATATATTAAAGATTAGAAGATGTATATTAACTGAGTTTAAAGAGATTATAGTAGCGACATATTCCTTATAATGCATTTGCGTATTTAGATGACATACTATTTTTTTGTCGAAGCAATTTTAATAATTACTCGGATCGGACAACTAATTGAAACAAGCCCCATCGTTTTTATGATTCTTCACGTAAAGGCGTTTCTAATGATGTATCACACATTACTGTTGGAGGTGGTATCAAATCCCATACAACTTGCCCATTGTCCTTTGACAGATTCGGGTACCGTGACCTGCTGTTGTCTGTACACTTACATATGTCTATACAAATAAAGTATCTTGTGAAGGATGAAACTTGTCAGTAATATAGCTTAAACATCAGATAGCATATAGGTTATTTTTATCTAGACACGGGGAGTAATTAGCCACTACAAGCATTTTTATTTTTGAAATCAATAAAATTAAATAAGGAACGTGTGAACTTTGCCTTGAATTTTTAGGGTTCCGTAGCCAAAAGGTCACTCTATCACTAACTGCGGAAATCAATATTCTGTCTATCTCTGGATTTGCTTACTTGTGATAGGATTTTGACATTAGCCCCTTACAAGTAATGTCAAATTCCTATCTTTACTAAGCAAATCCAGAGATAGACAGAATATTGATTTCCGCAGTAAGACTTCACTGTCCGTCTATAATACTTCACTGTCCGTCCGTAATATATTTTTTTACAGATTACCTAAGTCAATATTTATGTTACGTCTAAAACAAAAAGTACTGACAAATATTTAAGTGGCCTCCCATACCTAGAACAAACATGATTTTTAATAGTTTCATAGTGTACGGAACTACTCGTACACAACTCTGACGCGCACTTGGCCGAGTTTTAAAGTACCTTTACAATCCATGAATTAGTATGCATAAAACTTGTTGTATTTTTATGAGCATTTTATAACAGTGTTTGTGTCTGATCTGCCCTGCTATTTGATCTTTGGCCTTGTTAGAAGAACAAGTAAAACGTGACCAATTAGTTGGCCTAAGTAATTATTTATTAATAAAACTAAACTATACTAATATTATAAAGCTTAAGAGTTTGTTTGTTTGGTTGAACGCGCTTTCAGAAACTACTGGTCCGATTTGAAAAAATATTTCAGTGTTAGGTAGCCCATTTATCGAGGAAAGATATAGGCTACTATTTATCCGGGTGCGCGCAGTAGTTCTCATGGGAAAGCGGGTGAAACCACTGGGTTGTGGAGGTCAGACAGGCAGTCGCTCCGTGTAAAACACTGGTTCTCAGCTGCGTCCGGTTAGACTGGAAGCCGACCCCAACATAGTTGGGAAAAGGCTAGGCAGATGATGACATTGTTTCCATGAGTCTTCCTTGTATTAACAATAAAGAAATAACATCTTAAGGTATAAGGAAAAACGTTAAAATGCGTAGACTAGCGCGCTAGAGGTTCTGTACGTAGGACAAACTTAAGTTTGCTGTTGGGAAACTGATCTCCTCATACATCGATATAGGTTGCTCTTACTTTAGCAACCGCACATTAGCTTTAAGGGCTTTTTTGGGCATTACAATAAAACTTTAAACTCATCATCATCATCACCCTTTTTATCGTCCCACTGCAGGGCACAGGCCTCCTCTCACACAAAGAAGGATTGAGCGTTAATCACCACGCTTGCTCGGGTTGGTGAATCAGGCTTAACAGTCCAGGTTTCCTCGAGATGATTTCCTTCACCTTTAATCAGTCATTGTGTTTAAGATATACTTAGAAGGCACATACAAGCTTAGAAAAGTTGCATTGGTACTTGTCTAGCCTAGAATCGAACCCATACACTCATACTTGATAAGTTGGTGCTTTACCTACTAGGCCACCATGGCTAGCTTCTGTCAGCGGCTTCGCTCGCTTCCCGAGGGAACTATTTCCCGTACCCGAATAAAAAGGTAGCCTATGTTGTTTCTCAGGGTCTATTCTATCTCTGTACCAAATTTCATCAAAATCGGCTCACTGGTTTAGGCGTGAAAGCGTAACAGACAGACAGACAGACACACAGACAGAGTTACTTTTGCATTTATAATATTAGTAGGGATAGTAGGGACTTTAATCCACCTATTTTTCAATTGTCTTTATTCGTCTTTTTTTCACGTCCTTGTGATTTTGTAGATACTTTGTGACTTGTTGAACCCTAAAAAAGATGTCGACAGTCGAGAGTTTGTATTCAATTATTTTCTTTAGAAATTAATGCATTTCTCATTGTTAGAACTGGCATTAAATTAGATATTAATTGCATTAACTCCCATTGTTTCCTTCTTCTTGTCATTTTTTTCGTTCAATATAATTGTATTTGTTTTTTAATTAGTATAATGTCTAAGCTGTTTTCAACACCTTCTTGTTACAAATAGGTTATTTTTTTCTCTCCAAATTTAAATAAATATATTATGTCCTTTTAATTGATACGAACTGTGTATTTACACTAATATTATAAAACTTTTTCGCAAATTTCTGCGATCGATTTCCAACCTTATCACAACAGTGGAAGGTTAATGTTCGATTGGTAAAATTTGATAGATTTGGGTACACTGGCTTGCTGTCGACTGTACGCTTTCAACAAACAAACAGACTATTCAATTATGTAATATTATTAGTAGGTACACTATAAATGTGTGTAACAATTACCTATGGGTATTTTTTAAAGAAAAAGTTCATTGGGGTTCCGTATCCAAAGATGAAAATGAGACCATATTTCTATAACTTCGCTGTTGTAGTACACAATTGAAAAACAGATGATGTACAGACATTAAGTTACCACAATCTGTCAAATTTCTGCAATAGATTTTCAACCTTATCATAATGGAGGTAGGTTAATGTTTGACTGGTAAAATTTGACAGATTCGTATACGTTGACCTGCTGTTATCTGTACGCGCTTCCCAAGTGAACTACTTCCGGTACCCGGATAATAATTAACCATCCTCAAAAAACGGGCTATCTAACACTGAAATATTTTTTTCACATTGGACCAGTACTTCCTGAACAAATAATAAAATTATATTCTTATAGTATAGATTATATCGATAAAATCTTTATGTCCCTATCTACACAATTCTATGGTCTGTAATAAAAACCGGCCAAATGCGAGTTGGACTCGCGCTCGAAGGATTCCGTACCATTATCTATGAAAAATGAACGCATCTATTGCCTGCAACTAGCCAAAATACAAACATTTTTCGGGTCGCAAAAAATAACTTTGTTTTTCAAAAAATAAATTTGCAGTTATACGATATTATGGGGATCCCCCTTAATATCGTATTTTAAAAAAATTGTATTTGTTGTTATAATGGCAACGGAAATAGGTACATCATATGTGAAAATTTCAGCTTTCTAGCTATCACGGTTCATCAGATACAACCTGGAGACAGACAGACATAACAGACAGACAGACAACGGATTCTTTGTAATAGGGTCACGTTTTACCCTTTGGGTACGGAACCCTAAAAAGGTCATGTCTACGCCAGCTAAGGGCTACTATAGATAAATTATCTCTTAAAGATGTATACTCATTCACACTCGTTCGGTTTGTACTGTCGACAGTCGTGTAGGGTTTAGTCAGAATAATAGTATTTTTAATTATATAAATATGTGGTATTTATATTTAAGTTTTATTTTATTTGGTAAGTTTACATCTATACTTTATTATAAATTTTGTATAGTTTTTCTCAGAAATTTCTGGCTCGATTTGAAAAATTCTTCCAGTGTTAGATTCTTTAGAATAGAAAATAATTTTATTTTGCTAATTATTATTGCTATTTGCTAATTGTATGTATAGACACAGACGCCACCACATCAACCTACCACAAACTATCAAATCTTTCCAATAGAATTTCAACCTTATCACAATAGTGGAAGGTTAATTTTACATTGGTAAAATTTTACAAATTCGGGTAACACTAACGTGTCATGCAAATTGCTAGAAAACTTCTAAAAATATTTTTTTTTCCATTTTTTTCTAATAGTCTTAATCAGGACTTGTACTCAACCACTATATTTTTCTTTCAATATTACAGCCAGTGTTTCATCAAACTCCGCACCACAGACACGAGAGTCAGGCTCGTCAATAGACGCGCTGATACAGAGACTGAAGCTCGACAGGTGGACACACGAGGAAGCACCATGCTTGCAGAAGATGCTCATACTCCTGGACAATGTCAAGAACCACACGCTGTGGGCGTCTTGGGGTGAGGAGTAATACACACATACAATTTCTCTATCATCATAGTCAGCCTTTCTATCGTCCCACTGCTGGGCATAGACCTCCTCTCACACAGAGAAGGACTGACGACGCTTGGTCAATGCGGGTTGTTGATACTAATCTACATTCAACAGCAAAAATATATACAGATAAACGGCAGAAAAACGTGTCTGAACAAGAGGCCTCGTAATAAAAATCTACGGCAAATTCACCGTATATAGGCACGGCAGTTAGTATTGCATGGGTCAAAAAATGTGCCGTGTGCTCTTACTAGATGTGGTATCATTTATTTTGCTCAATCATCATCATCAATGATGAAGAATACTTTGATCAAAACTCTACTTTTATCCCTTTCTTCGAATATAAGTTTTATTTTTTTTAAATTGATGTCCAGTAGCCATTTATGACCACTTTCTCATAGCCATCAAAAATATTAACCAGATTTTCTCTTCCAGTTTGGAATGCCAATTCTCTCCCTACCGGTAACATGTACGCTTCCTGGTCAAACTTTGGAAACTACGATCAGTGCATGAAACCGCCTTGGCTGCACACCCATCCTGAACTCAAGACAAAGTACTGTGTCGGAAAGATGGTTATACCGGGTGAAGTAAAGAGGGTGTTTGAGTTTGATCCCTACGGATCTTCGGAAGAGTTGATTAATGTGAGTATAGAAAGAAAGTTATACATAATAATTTACCTAGCCTTTTCCCAATTATGTTGGGGTCGGCTTCCAGTCTCACCTGATGCACCTTAGCCTATCTGATCTCCTCAACTCAGTTACCTGAGCAACCTTACACCCCTTGGTAAGACTGGTTGCCAGACTTTCTGGCTTCTGTCTACCCGTA
>NWSH02000296.1:9534839-9576290 GCA_002382865.2 Heliothis virescens | reverse complement strand
TCCGTCCGTCCGTCTGTCCGTCCGCGGATAATCTCAGAGACTGTTAGCGCTAGAAAGCTGAAATTTGGTACCAATATGTAAATCAACCACGCCGACAAAGTGCAAAAATAAAAAGTGGAAAAAAATGTTTTATTAGGGTGCCTCCCCTAAACGTAAAGTGGGGCGTGATTTTTTTTTTCATTTCAACCCTAACGTGTGATATGTCGTTGGATAGGTATTTTAAAATGAATAGGGGTTTACTGACATCATTTTTTGATTATGTTAATACTTTCGGAAATAATTGCTCCAAAAGCCGAAAAATAGGCGTCCCCCCCCCTCTAACTTTTGAACCGCAAGTTTAGAAAATATGAAAAAAATCTCAAAAGTAGAACTCTACATAAACTTTCTAGGAAAATTATTTTGAACGTGGTACAGACAGCAGTCTATGAGATATAGCAATTTTTGGAAACCGCAAATTATAACTTTGTTATTCATATATTTGTATGAAAAACAAAGTTATTTTTTGTTGCCGAAAAGTGTTTGTATTTTGGCTAGTTGTAGGTAATAGATGCGTTCAGTTTTCATAGAAAATGGTACGGAACCCTTCGTGCGCGAGTCCGACTCGCACTTGGCCGGTTTTTTGGAAATATTTCTTGTGCATATTACTGTGATGAGGCCTAAACGCTTTCACACGAACCGATTATCTTTATGCTTGATCGTGCAAGCGTTGTCATGCAAACAGCAAACGATTCCGACACTAGAGATGCTGAATAAAACCGCGCCACATATTTTAATAACTATTGCTATATTAAACAATCCGTATCATCTCATTAAATAGCACCTACCTACATTTCTCACTTTCCAGTCTCCAACAAGATCAGGATTACCGGTGAATCTAATGGTATGGGGCCTGTGCGTGCCGGCGGCATGCGACACCCGCGGCGCGGAGCGGCTCGGCGCGGCGCTGTGTGACGTCAGCGCCTGCGCACCGCGCGCGCCCGATATTGAGATGGACCACTGCCTAACTGCTGGAGACACCACGCAGTACACTTCTGACTTTTACATCTTCGTGTAAGATTTGTTTGTTAGAGTTTTTTTGTTATATTTGGCAATAACAGCGTCCAGATCTATTTCGACCACAGGGGGTGTTTTTGAGCCTAAGAAGATTAGTCAGATACGCAAGACATATAGTGCACTCTATTCCCTCACTCTCACAGCCCGATGGGAAGGCAATCTGACACGACCAGAGAGAGATCAGGCGTAGGACCGATTATTACGCGCTCTCCGATATACTGGTATCACCCCAGACCACCAGACTCCACACTGCTTCATGAAAGTTTCACAAAAACTCACAAAGCATATTCGGCCCAATCATTGAAACGAACTCGAAACCCTATAGTCAATTAAGTAATTAAGTTGAGAAACAATAACTACCAAAAGGCGTTACGGCATCTGGCTGCCACAAGAGGTCGATTCGATTGCCAAGACAACATGATTATCAATAAAAATATCTAGTAAGTATCTTACAAAGTCTGCTTAGTTTAGGACAAAATGGGTGAATGATCGAGAAATATTATTCTGTTAGGCAATCTTTATTTCCACATCCAATCCAATTAATTGTTATCTTGTCGCCCAAATTCGGCAGGGTCGAGGGTCTTTTTCTAATGACCTGTTTAATGGCCCCAAGAGACGATAAGACCTGAAGCTACCACATATATTATATAATTATCACTTACGTTACGCTTAAGTAAGCAGCCGGATAATTCTAATGGAATAAAAATGTAGTTTATTATGTCTGACAAAAAAAGATTATTCTAGATGTTTCCGGATTTCGGTACTTACTTCTAGTTTATTACTATATAAAAAAAATATAACTACTATTATAAACGTGTCCGTATGTACGCATGTTGACATTGTGACACTCACGCAAATACAGATAAGAGCTTGAGAAAGAAAAAAAAACCGGCCAAGTGCGAGTTGGACTCGCGCACCAAGGGTTCCGTACCAATATCTGCGAAAAAAGTACAATAGGAATGGTCAAGTGCGAGTTAAGTTGCACATTATTTCTAATAGATGGCGCTACTAGTATACAATTTTGCAATTAATAAAAATCGACAGCCTTAATAATTTATTTTTTTAATTTTTGGTATTTGTTGTTATAGCGGCAACGGATATACATCATTTGTGAAAATTTCAGCATTCTAGCTATCACAGTAAATGAGATACAGCCTGGAGACAGACAAACAGACAGACAACGAAGTCTTAGTAATAGGGTTCCGTTTTACCCTTTGGGTACGAAACCCTAAAAAGGACATAGGCTAGTTTTAATCCTGGAAGTAGTTCCCTCAGGACGAGAGAAGAACCGCGGCGAAAAGTTAGTATTTTATCAATATATGAAATCAATTGTTTGTTTTCAGAGCACTAATGGTATCACTCATGCTAATAGCAGCAGCTTCTACTTATTATCGAAGTCATATAGCCAAAGATGATCAGCCACCGGATAGTATAGGTGAGAGATAGACCTTTGACTTTACCTTAAACAGTAATAAGAAAGAGAGAAAAATAACATTTAATAACAGAATATAAGTAGAACAAACTAAATCAAAGGTTTTTATGGAGAACATATATGCCTTTGAGTAAATTGGTGCTATGCTATTATGCTCTATACTAACGAGTATATCCTAGATCAATCACTAACCCTCATATTGAAAATCAATAATAATTTCTTATAATTTTAACAATATCTAAATTCCCATTAAACAGCACAAAATCCCTAAACTACTTAGGAAGTAAGGTAAACAATTATCCAAAATCAAACATTTCCAGAAACAATTATAACAAAATCATTCTGCTTGAAGAAGAATTCTGAGGACCTGATGAAGGAGAACAAGGATGAGATCAGCGTGATGAACGGTATGAGGTTCCTCACAGCTGTGACGGTGGTATCAGTACATAACTTGTTCTATACGGTTATGGTAGGAATGGCTAATGGGCGTGACTACGATAAGGTAAGTTCGACAATGACTGACGGTGGAATTTCAATAGGCTATGTCTCTGTGGATTTGCTTACTGGAGATAGGAATTTGATGATGATGATAACTTGTATAGAGCTAATGACAACATTTTATCTTGATTAAACAAATCAACAGATTGATAGCGTATTGTGAACGGTCGTGAAAGCTGCGAGCTCGTGCGATGAATATTATTATACGATATTGATTGATTGCTTCTGCGATGCTAGATGAAAATCTTTTTTGTATCTTCTTCATTTACCTTCTGGTCGATTATAGTGATAGTGCTAAACAGTTTGAAACTACTGTAAATATGTTCTGCATGGTTAAATGCCCTCAGCCGAAATCGCGTTGCAACACTAGTGTTGCAGTTTTCTGCATTGCGAATTGTGTACAAGCCCTAATGCAGCAAAAGGTATATAATACGACATCAGTATTAAGTAGATACTTGCAACACTTTGAAAGATAAAAATCTACGGTTTCTAATTGACTGTTTAGATACCTGAAAAAAATACAAAAGTTATAATAGCATAGCCGTGAAAACTTAAAAATAGAAAAATCTCATTCTCAGTTCATGACAAATTAGTTAGGATACAGCAAAGGATATTATCTTATCGATAACGTTACTTCGAACATAAAATGAATGATTTCAGATCCTCGAAGGAGTTGGAGGCATATTTCTTCATATTGATATCATCGTTGACACATTCTTCGCCATGTCCGGACTTCTCCATATCAAGGGTCTCATGGCTAACATCAAGAAACCGCAAAATCTCTTCAGCGTTTTATGGAAACGATATGTAAGGTACGTGTCAATGGATGAGAAGTGCTTTTTCTTCCCCATCTTCATTTTTATCAATACTTTTTAGCTTTTGACTTGTGACTAAAGGGAATCTCTGCACGTAGTTCAAAATAATAAGCAAACCGTTTTCATGGTTCTGACACTGAGTCATCCAGCCTGTTTATCGTCCCTCGGAAGGGCAAAGCCCTCTTCTCATAAAGAGAAGGAATGAGCGTTAATCACCACGCTTACTCTATGCAGATTGGCAAATTCAGACTTTTGTCCAGGTTTCCTCAAGATGTTTTCCTTCACCTTTACTCAGTCAATAGTGTCCAAGATGCTATTAGAGAGTACTTGTGAAGTAGAAAAGTTAGATGATCTGAAATCAAAGTCGTGCACTTATTGTTGAGAAGCAAGGGCTTACACTACTAGATCACCACGACTATTACCATACTATAGGGTTTCGACTATCTTCATCGTCTCATCCACTTTGAAAGCGTTACAAAATCCCATATGCATTTTTATTTGTGTTCTGTGTTAATGGTGCTTGAATAATATATTTTGTTTTACAGTCATAACATTTAGCCATCTTGCTATAATATTTGTTTAATTCTATTTTGTTCCAGATTAATAGGACCCTTCGCGATAATAGTCTACTATTTGATATCGGTATCTAAGCACACTGGTTCTGGGCCACTCTGGATTTGGGGTAATAAAATAGAAGGAGATGTCTGTGCTCAGACTTGGAGATCGAGCTTGCTGATGCTCAACAGTGACCCTAAGTATATTGTAAGTAGTCATCATCATCTGCCTAGCCTTTTCTCAAATATGTTGGATGGGCTTCAAGTCTTCGTTTTCTGGCTTCTGATCTCCCATAACGAAGGCCAAATATTTTCAAATGATAGGTAGTAGCACGTTTTGCTTCACGTTTCAAATGATGTATCATCATCTCTCTGCGCTTATCCCAATTTATTTGGGGCCAGCGCAGCATGTTTTCTTCTTCCATTCTCTTCTATTTGCCGTCATCTCACAAGTAATGTATGTATATTGTCTTTGTATGCCTAAGCTCAATAATGGCCGAATTGCCGAGTCGTATAAAGACCACGTGCATGTATTACCTACATTTGCAAACACAAATTAAATATGGCTCAAACACTTTCTAGAAAAACATCTATTTTATAAGTACGATTATTTCAGCTAACTATACTTGTCATTAGAAAATAAGACGACGTGTATTTTCGAATTTTGACCTAACGTTTTATTGAGTGCATTTTCCAAATATTTCAGTGTCACGCAGTAACTTGGTACATACCATGTGACTACCAGCTCGCGATCTTGGGAACAGTTCTGTTCTACTTCTACAAGAAGAACAGAAGACTGGGTCTAGCTGCCTTCGGTATCTCTGCAGTTGTGTCTCTGATCATACCAGGAGTTCTGACCTATTGGTACCAACTGCCTGTCGTGCATTTTACGGATTTGCGGTGAGATATAATGAGTCTGTTAGACACACACACGTTAAAATCGTATAAGACTCTTCACTTAGATATTGAGATAAAGCGTCCCGAATTATCAAATGGTTATGATTGATCTATACTAATATTATAACTTTGAACAGCTTGTTTGCTTGAACTCGCAAACAAGAACTAGTCCAATTTGAGAAAATATTTGAATCTTATATACCCCATTTATTGAAGATATAAGGTATTTATTATATGGGTGACGCAGAGCTGTTCCCACAGGACGTAGGTGAAACCGCTGGCGAAAGCTATATACGATTTCTGTCAATAGTGTTCACAAAAGTTCTTACAATGGTTTATTTCTTTTATAGCAAATTACTCAACGAAATGCGAGATTATTGGGAGATCGGTCACACCTACACTCCAAGCTACAGTCGAGCTGGTGCCTACCTCGTTGGTGTCGCCATGGGCTACCTCATGATTCTGTACAAACCTGCTGACTATAGGAAGTCTGTGTCTCTGGTAAGCTCAGGTTTAATAAGTTTCAGAAGAAAACTATCCGAGGCATGATGGTGACACTGTGGGATTGAGTGTCGCTTTACTGACTGAAACCCACCATGTTCTTTCTGGAGCCGTTACTGTGCCAGGACCGCGGTAACTCTTTCGAACAACCCCGCAGCCCCGGGAAGCTGTAGGTTAAAATGGCTCCGCATAACCCGAGAGATTTTTTTAATTATTGTTCACTCTATGACGAAGTGTCGAGCGAGGAGTAGCGACAGCCAAAACCTAGCGTGCAATAATGCAAGCATTTTTGCGTCTCTATAGTCCAAGAGGACGGAATCGCGAGAAACATGTCATGAGACTATAGTTTCAGTAACCACTTATTTTTTATTGACTTTTTTTTTCAGACATTATCTGTAGTTGGAACAGCGGTATCTCTGACGACAATGGTGGTCGTAATGTTCCTCGGCCAGTATTACCTGCTTCGGGAGTATGCACCAATAGAAGCTGCCGTGGTGGCTGCTACCAATAGGATTGTCTGGGCTGTGGCCATCTGCTGCATCATTGGCTTCTGCGAATATGGCACTGTTCGTAAGTATATCAAGGAATAGGTTCCGCCAGTAGTTACACCTGATTCTTGGAACTGCTGCCATACGCATGGGAATTACTAATCCATGTGGTGGGTCAAAAAGTAAACTGTAGCTGCTGTAGTATTTAATACTGAAGTATTCGTATTCGTATTGATCCAGCAGTTTTTGAGATAAGACCGTTCAAACAATAAACTTTTCAGGTTTTTTGTTTTATTTGAACAACTCTCCTGTTAGGTGATTAGTGGGCTCTGTAATTTACTTATCCATACATTTTGTGTGCGCAAGAGATGACAACACCAAACTGATCAACTAACTCTCAGGATTTGCATATAATTGTAGACACTCAATATTTTTTCTCTATAAGTAAGAATAAGAGATTTTTCACTCTTTTTTAGCCCTGTTAAAAGTCCTGTATTATTCTTGTTTCCAGCTATAGTATCAAACATACTAAGCTTCCCAGCATTCGGACCCCTCAGCCGACTTTCATACAGCATGTACATTATACATCCTCTTGTTATTCAACGGAAGACCTTTATACAGAGGGCGCCACTCACTTATGATTTATATACAATTGTGAGTATTTTAAAACTACATTTTTACTTTTTAACTAGCAACACAGATTTGTGTTGCTCGGGAGTTTGTTTCACTATTTCTTCTTCCCAGCAAAAACACATAGGAAGTGGTGAAGGGCGGGCGTTTTGGGGGCTGTCTCTTTGTTAAATTGACCTTCAAAAAGTGCTGATTTTCAGCCTACTTTGAATAAACGACTTTTTATCTTATGTTTATCATTTATTAAATACCATATGCTTTCCCGCGGGTTCACTCGTGTCCCGTGGGAACTACTGCTCGTACCCGGATAAAATATGGTTTATGTTACTCAGGGAAATTCGGGGATAGTTTCCCAACGGTGAAATATTTTTTCAAATCAGTCCAGTCGTTTCGTAGCCAGTCCTAGTTTTCCCAACCACAATGAGGGAGGCTTCCAGTTTCACCAGATGCGGTACGCCTATCTGACCTCCTCAACTCAGTTATCAGGGCAAGCCGATATCCCTTAGTAAAACTGATTGTCCGACTTTCCGGCTTCTGACTACCTGGTACGACTACCAAAGATGATCTAATAACACCCAAGACCCACCAATTTAACGTGCCTTTCGAAACACAGAGGTACTCGTCAAGATGGTCATCCATCCAGGGACTGACCTTCCTTGACTCTGTTGCTTAACCTTATGATCGACTGATCCTTGGCTGTTAGTTAGCCACGAGCTCCTCTCTTATGCCTTCCTTCTTCCTCTACAGATTTTATTAAATACCATATTCATTTCAGGTGTTCGACAGTATAGGAATCCTGGTTCTATCAATAAGCCTGAGCTTTGGCATGTGGCTGCTGGTTGAAGCACCACTGATCAATTTGACTAATAATCTTATGTTTAACAAGTATGTATGTTACTAGCTGTTTTTCTCCGGATTCACTCGAATTCCGGGCGAACTTCTTACCATGCGCTGATGAAATATAGCCTATTTTACTCGGGGATAATGAAGCTTCCCAACAGTGAAAGAGTTCTTCTGATCGGTTCAATAGTTTCGAAGCTTTCAGGGTATAAACTAATAAAAAAAGTTTCTTTCTCTATCATATTAGTACTAATCATTTTCGCTCGGTTTCACGCGCGTGCTGAGGGAACTTTTTCCCGTACCTGGATAAGATATAGCCTGTATTTATTACTTGGACGTAGTGTAGCTTGCCAACAGTGAAAGAATTTTTCAAATCGGTTTAATAATTTTGGAACCTTTTGGGGTATTTTTACTTCCATTTTTACATAAGACTTATTCTATTTTTAAAAAGAGTAACTTTTCTTGCCCGTTCTTCTCCATAGGAAGCTACTTTTGGAATGGGCAATTAGAATCAACCTTACTTATATATTTTTTTTGACATTCATAAGTGCTTGTAGAGGCTTAAATGAAATATATGATTTGACTTTGACTTTCCATTTATTTCAACATTAACTCTTTGTGTCACGTATCCTTGTTTCATTTATTCAGTTTCTTTACTTTCAGTTATTTACCATTTAATACATAATGTATTTTACAGATCAAAAAGCATGCAGACTGACAAAGTGACAGAGAAGAATGGTAACATCGCTCACCAAAATGGAACAGGAAAATCGAAAGTAACGTGAAAATTTTACCAGCCAAAGATATATAATAGTAAAAGTATTAATTAAATTATTATGTACTAACAAGTTTAGTAACGTGTGGGTGTTTTTGTCATTTAATAACATTATGTGAAAAAAAAATGTCTTTTATTAATTTTCTTTATATTTCTTTATGGTGAATGCGACCACTAGAAGCGGGAAATTCAAATATAAAATGTTTTTTTCATGTTTTACCTAAATTAACAATCAATATGAGGCGTGATCTTGTGATTGGCGGTTATAATATCCCACAAAGTAATTTCTGATGTCCTTGTTTAACTTCGAAACTTCTTACAATTTAAATGTAACTGTAAAAAACTTTTTATTGCGAAATATCATAGTTTCGAGTGGTCGAATGCACCTTATGTTGTAATGTTTAAAGTCAAAATCATTTATTGAAATTAGGCTAATAAATTAGCACTTTTTCACGTCAAATTACAATGTACATTATGGAATGCAATAAACGTTATGAGTATGAGTATGAGTATGACAGCACCCCCAAAAACCGCTTCCTAGTGTTATGGCTGGAAAGAAGAAACGGTGATGAACAAACTTTCCAGCAACACAGCTGTCTATAACAATTACAATTTAATCTAAGGACACATATTTTTTCTCCATATTTCTTTTATTTGTTTCTATTGGTGATATTTTTAACCACTGTGCAAAAAGAGGGGTGCTGTTAAATATTATTTGGACGCTATGGCAAATATTAGTAGGATTACGTTACAGAAAATGGCAATTAATCACATTCTGTAAATAAGAACTATAGTTTAGTTACAATAATTTAGCTTTAATTTCGCCATTTTGTTTGTGGACTCCATTTTGTTTTATGACGTCACTCGGTATGCTCTTTGCACTGAAAAAAAGAAAATAAGCTTCATAAGCAATTTCAAAAAATGATACAATTATTTTCTTGATATTACATAACACATTTTGTTAATATATTACATAGATGTATATTGCCTGAAAATGACATAAATGATTAAGAAAGGGTGCGTCCTGCGTGGACGAATCGAAGCGGACGTGAATGCAAAGCGATCCAAAGCAAAGCGACGCTGCACCCGCCGCGCCATGTCACATAGGTCCCTTCAAAATAAATCGACTGTTATTTATTTTCGCGTCTCGGCGCGCCGCTTCGCATTCGCATCCAGACCCCTCGCATAGGACGCACTGTTGTATGACGGCTGACAGAGAGAAATCGAAGCGGAAAATATATATTGCGTTGGCTGACCCTAAACATTTTTCCTTGTAGTTTATAAAAAAAATTATAAAGAAATAGACGGTAAACTTACTTGTTGAATAGCAAATGATTGCATAAGTTGATAAATGGAGCCTCAATGAATAACCACATCGCGAAACTGAGACCAGTCGCTATTGTTAGGTCTCCAAACGTATCTATAACCTGAAAAAAAGTTAACATTACAAGAGATACTTAAATAAACCTTCAATCATATTGTTTTTGTTAATAATTTTCACAAAAATGCACAACCTGAAATCGGGTTTGGTAACATGTGAATGTAGAAGTTGCATAATGTCATCTTCTACTCTAAATTAAAAGAACGTATTTTTGTGTTTCTACTGTCAATAGTCATTTATTCATTTGCAAACATGAGTACTATGTGTACTTTGTGTAGGTAGCTCTGCCCTTTTGTTGCTGGCCCAGTAAAAGTCCTCAAAATGTTTTGATCAGTTCAAAATCTTATTTTAAACAATACTGATAATTATACCTATTTCAACTATTTTTCGAAACACTCGCTAATCATTTGAGCTTCTCTTAAAAGGAAAGCAAACTCACCACAGATATGGCAAAATAAGGAAATCATCTAAATGTACAGAAGCGAGTACCTACATCAACCTACCTCAATCTGTCAAATTTCTTCGATAGATTTTCAACATTATCACAATAGTGGAAGATACATTTTTGAATGGTAAAATTTGACAGATTCAGGGTTACCTGCTGTACCTCCCTTAATAAAAGAGTAATTTCACAACAACTTACCATCGTCAGTGCATCAAATGTGATAGGTCCTCGTTGTGCAAATATCCTTCGTTGTATAAGTAGAGGATGTATCATGTATATGCCATAGGACAGCCGGCTTAGAGGCGTGAATATTGGTAGACTTAGAAGGTCCGTGACAAAAGCTGGAAAATAACAAGAAATAATTGAAATGCAGCTAGATGAATTGAAATTATGCTAGACTGAATTATGTCTGAAACAGTGGCAGCGATTAAGAAAGCAAAATAGAACACCAAGACTCAGGCAAACGGCCAAAAAGTGGTACCATAACTAACTTATAAAACCAACAATGAGATCATTCTAAACCCACGCTTTTAGTCATGGTCAAATGGTCACCCAGATATTTGCGGCTCGATATCAATGCATAATGCAGGAATGACCAACCAGTGGAAATAAAAACATATTTTTGTACGCGAAAACTCGTTAGAGGTGAAGAGACTTCACACGCTTTTACTAGTAGGCAACCCCTGGTCAAGTTATAAGGAAGTGCAATAAATTATTTGCGAATCCAAACAATATAAATCTCAATGTACTCACGAACAGTTCCATACTCGCAAACCCCAATGATGCAGCAGATGGCTGTCGCCCACACAACCCTGTTGGTGGCAGCCACCACAGCAGCTTCTAGTGGCTCGTACTCCGTCAGCAGATAGAACCAGCCCAACGAGAATACACACAGCATTGCTATGAGAGATACTGCTATACCCACTATTGACCAGAACTGAAAGTAAGGAAATAAATATAAATTAATAAGACATCTTATGACGAGCTCGTGGCTGCATCAAATTGGAGATAACAAGCAATAAAGTTTCTCTGCACAGATACTACTGAGTCGATGGAGAGGAGATCTTTTCGTGTGTTGATCGATCAAAAGTAAAGCTACGTTTAGCACTTTAACTTTATTTATGGTTTACAATAACATATTTACGTTTAGCAAGGTTATTCAATACCATCTATGTTACAGCGAATTCCTAGTTACCTACAAAAGCAGGTTAATCCGTGAGTCCCAGCTGTCATTTATTCTTCATTCGACATAGTTACAGTGTAGTCAGAATCCAGTCTTAACATCGTATCGTACTGTACCCTGTTACCGGATTCAATAAATCAGATAGGCACTTAATGTCATACACCTGTACCCAGACACATTCAGTTCCGCTCGAACTAGCTAATGTGTTTGAGAACGATAAGGCAATTCAGACGACATTCAAAACTTACTAGAGACACAGTCTTCCTATAATCGGCAGGGTTGTACAGAGTCATGAGGTAGCCCATGGCAACGCCGACGAGGTAGGCACCAGCTCGACTGTAGCTCGCCATGTAGGTGTAGCTGACTTCCCAGTAGTCTCGGTAGGTGAGGAACCACTTGCTGGAAATAATAAACTGGTAAAACAGCATGCATCAGCANATGTTTATCATTTATTAAATACCATATGCTTTCCCGCGGGTTCACTCGTGTCCCGTGGGAACTACTGCTCGTACCCGGATAAAATATGGTTTATGTTACTCAGGGAAATTCGGGGATAGTTTCCCAACGGTGAAATATTTTTTCAAATCAGTCCAGTCGTTTCGTAGCCAGTCCTAGTTTTCCCAACCACAATGAGGGAGGCTTCCAGTTTCACCAGATGCGGTACGCCTATCTGACCTCCTCAACTCAGTTATCAGGGCAAGCCGATATCCCTTAGTAAAACTGATTGTCCGACTTTCCGGCTTCTGACTACCTGGTACGACTACCAAAGATGATCTAATAACACCCAAGACCCACCAATTTAACGTGCCTTTCGAAACACAGAGGTACTCGTCAAGATGGTCATCCATCCAGGGACTGACCTTCCTTGACTCTGTTGCTTAACCTTATGATCGACTGATCCTTGGCTGTTAGTTAGCCACGAGCTCCTCTCTTATGCCTTCCTTCTTCCTCTACAGATTTTATTAAATACCATATTCATTTCAGGTGTTCGACAGTATAGGAATCCTGGTTCTATCAATAAGCCTGAGCTTTGGCATGTGGCTGCTGGTTGAAGCACCACTGATCAATTTGACTAATAATCTTATGTTTAACAAGTATGTATGTTACTAGCTGTTTTTCTCCGGATTCACTCGAATTCCGGGCGAACTTCTTACCATGCGCTGATGAAATATAGCCTATTTTACTCGGGGATAATGAAGCTTCCCAACAGTGAAAGAGTTCTTCTGATCGGTTCAATAGTTTCGAAGCTTTCAGGGTATAAACTAATAAAAAAAGTTTCTTTCTCTATCATATTAGTACTAATCATTTTCGCTCGGTTTCACGCGCGTGCTGAGGGAACTTTTTCCCGTACCTGGATAAGATATAGCCTGTATTTATTACTTGGACGTAGTGTAGCTTGCCAACAGTGAAAGAATTTTTCAAATCGGTTTAATAATTTTGGAACCTTTTGGGGTATTTTTACTTCCATTTTTACATAAGACTTATTCTATTTTTAAAAAGAGTAACTTTTCTTGCCCGTTCTTCTCCATAGGAAGCTACTTTTGGAATGGGCAATTAGAATCAACCTTACTTATATATTTTTTTTGACATTCATAAGTGCTTGTAGAGGCTTAAATGAAATATATGATTTGACTTTGACTTTCCATTTATTTCAACATTAACTCTTTGTGTCACGTATCCTTGTTTCATTTATTCAGTTTCTTTACTTTCAGTTATTTACCATTTAATACATAATGTATTTTACAGATCAAAAAGCATGCAGACTGACAAAGTGACAGAGAAGAATGGTAACATCGCTCACCAAAATGGAACAGGAAAATCGAAAGTAACGTGAAAATTTTACCAGCCAAAGATATATAATAGTAAAAGTATTAATTAAATTATTATGTACTAACAAGTTTAGTAACGTGTGGGTGTTTTTGTCATTTAATAACATTATGTGAAAAAAAAATGTCTTTTATTAATTTTCTTTATATTTCTTTATGGTGAATGCGACCACTAGAAGCGGGAAATTCAAATATAAAATGTTTTTTTCATGTTTTACCTAAATTAACAATCAATATGAGGCGTGATCTTGTGATTGGCGGTTATAATATCCCACAAAGTAATTTCTGATGTCCTTGTTTAACTTCGAAACTTCTTACAATTTAAATGTAACTGTAAAAAACTTTTTATTGCGAAATATCATAGTTTCGAGTGGTCGAATGCACCTTATGTTGTAATGTTTAAAGTCAAAATCATTTATTGAAATTAGGCTAATAAATTAGCACTTTTTCACGTCAAATTACAATGTACATTATGGAATGCAATAAACGTTATGAGTATGAGTATGAGTATGACAGCACCCCCAAAAACCGCTTCCTAGTGTTATGGCTGGAAAGAAGAAACGGTGATGAACAAACTTTCCAGCAACACAGCTGTCTATAACAATTACAATTTAATCTAAGGACACATATTTTTTCTCCATATTTCTTTTATTTGTTTCTATTGGTGATATTTTTAACCACTGTGCAAAAAGAGGGGTGCTGTTAAATATTATTTGGACGCTATGGCAAATATTAGTAGGATTACGTTACAGAAAATGGCAATTAATCACATTCTGTAAATAAGAACTATAGTTTAGTTACAATAATTTAGCTTTAATTTCGCCATTTTGTTTGTGGACTCCATTTTGTTTTATGACGTCACTCGGTATGCTCTTTGCACTGAAAAAAAGAAAATAAGCTTCATAAGCAATTTCAAAAAATGATACAATTATTTTCTTGATATTACATAACACATTTTGTTAATATATTACATAGATGTATATTGCCTGAAAATGACATAAATGATTAAGAAAGGGTGCGTCCTGCGTGGACGAATCGAAGCGGACGTGAATGCAAAGCGATCCAAAGCAAAGCGACGCTGCACCCGCCGCGCCATGTCACATAGGTCCCTTCAAAATAAATCGACTGTTATTTATTTTCGCGTCTCGGCGCGCCGCTTCGCATTCGCATCCAGACCCCTCGCATAGGACGCACTGTTGTATGACGGCTGACAGAGAGAAATCGAAGCGGAAAATATATATTGCGTTGGCTGACCCTAAACATTTTTCCTTGTAGTTTATAAAAAAAATTATAAAGAAATAGACGGTAAACTTACTTGTTGAATAGCAAATGATTGCATAAGTTGATAAATGGAGCCTCAATGAATAACCACATCGCGAAACTGAGACCAGTCGCTATTGTTAGGTCTCCAAACGTATCTATAACCTGAAAAAAAGTTAACATTACAAGAGATACTTAAATAAACCTTCAATCATATTGTTTTTGTTAATAATTTTCACAAAAATGCACAACCTGAAATCGGGTTTGGTAACATGTGAATGTAGAAGTTGCATAATGTCATCTTCTACTCTAAATTAAAAGAACGTATTTTTGTGTTTCTACTGTCAATAGTCATTTATTCATTTGCAAACATGAGTACTATGTGTACTTTGTGTAGGTAGCTCTGCCCTTTTGTTGCTGGCCCAGTAAAAGTCCTCAAAATGTTTTGATCAGTTCAAAATCTTATTTTAAACAATACTGATAATTATACCTATTTCAACTATTTTTCGAAACACTCGCTAATCATTTGAGCTTCTCTTAAAAGGAAAGCAAACTCACCACAGATATGGCAAAATAAGGAAATCATCTAAATGTACAGAAGCGAGTACCTACATCAACCTACCTCAATCTGTCAAATTTCTTCGATAGATTTTCAACATTATCACAATAGTGGAAGATACATTTTTGAATGGTAAAATTTGACAGATTCAGGGTTACCTGCTGTACCTCCCTTAATAAAAGAGTAATTTCACAACAACTTACCATCGTCAGTGCATCAAATGTGATAGGTCCTCGTTGTGCAAATATCCTTCGTTGTATAAGTAGAGGATGTATCATGTATATGCCATAGGACAGCCGGCTTAGAGGCGTGAATATTGGTAGACTTAGAAGGTCCGTGACAAAAGCTGGAAAATAACAAGAAATAATTGAAATGCAGCTAGATGAATTGAAATTATGCTAGACTGAATTATGTCTGAAACAGTGGCAGCGATTAAGAAAGCAAAATAGAACACCAAGACTCAGGCAAACGGCCAAAAAGTGGTACCATAACTAACTTATAAAACCAACAATGAGATCATTCTAAACCCACGCTTTTAGTCATGGTCAAATGGTCACCCAGATATTTGCGGCTCGATATCAATGCATAATGCAGGAATGACCAACCAGTGGAAATAAAAACATATTTTTGTACGCGAAAACTCGTTAGAGGTGAAGAGACTTCACACGCTTTTACTAGTAGGCAACCCCTGGTCAAGTTATAAGGAAGTGCAATAAATTATTTGCGAATCCAAACAATATAAATCTCAATGTACTCACGAACAGTTCCATACTCGCAAACCCCAATGATGCAGCAGATGGCTGTCGCCCACACAACCCTGTTGGTGGCAGCCACCACAGCAGCTTCTAGTGGCTCGTACTCCGTCAGCAGATAGAACCAGCCCAACGAGAATACACACAGCATTGCTATGAGAGATACTGCTATACCCACTATTGACCAGAACTGAAAGTAAGGAAATAAATATAAATTAATAAGACATCTTATGACGAGCTCGTGGCTGCATCAAATTGGAGATAACAAGCAATAAAGTTTCTCTGCACAGATACTACTGAGTCGATGGAGAGGAGATCTTTTCGTGTGTTGATCGATCAAAAGTAAAGCTACGTTTAGCACTTTAACTTTATTTATGGTTTACAATAACATATTTACGTTTAGCAAGGTTATTCAATACCATCTATGTTACAGCGAATTCCTAGTTACCTACAAAAGCAGGTTAATCCGTGAGTCCCAGCTGTCATTTATTCTTCATTCGACATAGTTACAGTGTAGTCAGAATCCAGTCTTAACATCGTATCGTACTGTACCCTGTTACCGGATTCAATAAATCAGATAGGCACTTAATGTCATACACCTGTACCCAGACACATTCAGTTCCGCTCGAACTAGCTAATGTGTTTGAGAACGATAAGGCAATTCAGACGACATTCAAAACTTACTAGAGACACAGTCTTCCTATAATCGGCAGGGTTGTACAGAGTCATGAGGTAGCCCATGGCAACGCCGACGAGGTAGGCACCAGCTCGACTGTAGCTCGCCATGTAGGTGTAGCTGACTTCCCAGTAGTCTCGGTAGGTGAGGAACCACTTGCTGGAAATAATAAACTGGTAAAACAGCATGCATCAGCAGTAACTGATGTGGGAATACTCTGACACCAGAGCTCGATAGGAGATTAAAGCAGTAGCTAACATCGCACTCTGAAGATAGCTATTTGGCTGTATAGATCCATCCTTTTTGGAAATAAAATAGCTTCAGAGCTAAACTTTGACCTCAAAAAACCTCAGCCATTGTATGAATTTTTGAGGGATTTTGCAGGTGTACTAGTAAATTTTATTTAATTCTTGTTAGCCTGGTTACAAAATATTACCAATACCAGATAACTCAAAAACTGCTTCTTTGGTCTTCATAGAATATAGAACAAAATCTTACCCAACATTAGCAAAATGCACGACCGGCAATCGGTACCAATACGTCAGAACTGCGGGTATGATGAACGACAAGACAGCAGAGGTGACGAATGCAGCTAGACCCAGTCTTCTGTCCTTCTTGTAGAAATAGAAGAGCACAGTTGCCAGGATCCCGAGCTGGTAGTCACAGGGTATATACCAAGTCACTAAGTCACACTAAAAAATATAAAAACAAACAAAATTATATTCAAATAATGGCAGCAGTTATTTAATATTTTCTTTAGGTTTAAACAGCTTTAAAAAGGGCCTAAAATGGTAAGACTTTTAACTTAGTTTACGTCATCTAAAGCAAGTAGCGTTCACAGATGCGCGCACCCAAAATGTGCTCCCCACATTTTTTTCAAAAGTAACACAATAGATTCAGTGGCGTAGTTAGGTAACCGGGGGCCCCGGGGCAAATAGAAAAGTAGGGGTATAAACATAAATTTCATTCAATTTATTTCCTCACTTACCATATCATCGACACTAGTGCTAAGCATGAGCAGACTCTTCCTCCAAGTCCTGCGACACACTTCTGGCTCAAAATGACTGAACTGGGGCCAGTGGGGACCAGAGCCGGTGAAGTCTGACACCGAGCATAAGTAGAATATCACCACTGAAAATGCTCCTATTAATCTGAAATTATATAAAAAAAAATTGTAAAGGTATGCAAAAAATAACATTAAACAGCCCAATACAGTTAGGGCAACCTTGTGTGGAACTATCGTTTAAAGCTTATATGAAAAATCGTTCGAAGGATTTACCGCAGACGTAAAAACATAGGACTTTCATGAGCTTTTAGGTAGAAAAATTCTGACATAGAATGATTTGGTAAAATATGGGATCAGAATTGAAAAAAGTCTTGCACCCAGAATACCTGGGTCACGCAAAGAAACACTATCATATCTCATGACTGTATCTAATTATTCCTGGATTCCTACTTTTAAGGAGTACATAGCGAAATGCTTTGTACGCATCCCATGAGAAGAGCAACAGATTACTTATCTTTTAATGAAGTTTTGTAATCGCCGTTCCCAATAATCTATCTCCCATACAAGTAATGTCAAAGTCCTATCGCTAGTAAGCAAATCCAGAGATAGATAGGTTGTTTGGAGCGGCCGTAAAAGAAGTCTTTAAGGATACGATGCAAACAATGACAAATTGCTGATATTACTTTTTTTAACGATGTTGATTAAAATGATAATGAAGAATAGAATGGAACTAACCTGACATAACGCTTCCATAGAACTTTGAAGAGATTTTGATTTTTGTAAGAGTTAGCCAAAAGGCCTTTAATATACAGTAGACCAGACATGGCGAAGAAAGTATCTACTACTACATCTGCATGAAGAAGTAGGCCTGTTGGGCCTTCGATAGCCTGAAAATAATATATAACAACTTTACTCCAATTTACAGTTCTTGGAAAACTTAATGGCGCTCCGCAACTAAATTCCGAGCACAACAGGTGTCTATAACCAGGCAAATAAACATAATTTCAATTAAGTTCCAGTGGTATACATGCCAATTTTCAAGTCAATTGATTTAGACTTCTTTGTCTGCCTTTCACACTAATACTACTGAAGTAAATTAAGTGAAATTTAGTACATTGAGTCTAGAATTTGAGAAATTACACTTCAGATTATTTTTATCCACGCAAGAAGAGAGAGCTACCCTACTACCAGAGGGAGCTACCCTCTGGTAGAACCGGTGAATAGGAAAGACTTACTCAATTTGGCATGGAAAACCAAAAGATTAAAAGGTAAAAATAGCCTCGACTGGTTATCCAGCTAATGGTTTCAAACTCACCGTATTAAAGTCCCGTGTATTAACAATTCCCAGTATCAAAGTATAGAACAGTTCATGTATAGCTATGACAGCTGTCGCTACGATGAATCGTATGCCGTTCATCATTCGTATCTCGTGTTTGTTCTCCTTCACCAAGTCTGCGTAATTCCTTCTGATGTCGAACGATTCTGTTATTAATGTTTCTGGAAATTTTAATTTTAGTGTTAGACCATTTATTTGTTGAGTTTCTTTGGGTGATTTCAAATCTCCTGTTAAAAAGTCTTGGTAGCCGAGAATAAACTTTTGAACTATGAGTGTAGGGTTCAATTTCTGGTCATGCAATAGCAATGTAACTTTGTACAGACGACAGGATAACAAGTTACCACAATCTGTTTTTCTTCAATAGATTTTCAACCTTATCACAATATTGGAAGGTTTGATTGGTAAAATTTTACAGATTCGTGTAGGTTGACCTGCTATCGTCTATACTTTATATGTGTATCATGAACACCAATGAAACCAATGAAATCAGAAACCTGGACTGCCAACCTGCCTTGTGCCAACGTGGTAATTAATACTCATGCCCTCTCTGTATGACAAGAGGCTTGTGCCCAGCAGAGGGACAGTAACAGGCTGATGATGATATATGGATGACTTAATGGCTGAGTGATAAAAAAAATAACTTACGCAGAGAGTGATCGTCATCCAAACATTCTAAAGTGTGCTCATCACTAGGTGTTTGCATTCGATAAAACGTTGAAACCACAGCTGTGATTATTGCTGATACTAATATTGTTCTGCAAAATAAAGAAGCATGGCATTGTTTATCGATTTTTAATTTCATTGTTGATTCTCCATTCCTCCACAAAACTTAAGCTTCTTGCCACACACTTTTCAGCCGTAAAAATCTTGTTGTATGGGTTACTAAACACTAAACAAGAACTCTTTGGCTAGATTGCTCGATTTACTATAACGATAGGTACCTTAAGGTTGGGTACCTTAACTAGCTGTGTAATGGCCGCCTATTGGTCAAATTTGTGATTTGACATTTTGTACCGGCTGGTTAAGTTATACTTAAAGTAAAATCGAACAACCCAGTCTTAGACAGGGGTTACACGATCAGTCTGGCGTCATTCTAGCATCAGTCTCAGACTGACGAAATACTGACGGACAAAAAACACGGTACATTTTGGACCATCAGTCCGTCAATCAACCGGTTACACGATCATTCTCCCATCATTCTGACCAGATTGATGGACTGATGACTGATCGTGTAACCCCTGTCTTAGAGGTGTGATTCTGATCTAGAAGTCACATATGACAGCGGTGCGGTGTCAAAATATATTTTTTTAACCGACTTCATTTAATACTCACATAAAGACATAAAAGCCGGCAGTATACGGCGTGGTATCTCCAGCAGTTTGGCAGTGTTCGACGGCGACAGCGGGCGCGTGCGGTGCGCAGTTGCTGACGTCACACAGCGCCGCGCCGAGCCGCGCCGCGCCGCGGGCGTCGCACGCCGCCGGCACGCACAGGCCCCATACCAACTGATTTGCTGGCAGACCCGATGATGTCGGAGACTGGGAAATAATGGACTTTATTTTGACAGAAATAAGGTTAATAGTTCTCTACCACCAGAATACTGGATTTTTAAAACGTCATTTTTAAAGTCTAAAGAGTTTTGATAGGATATACTCATAATTATTAAATAAATATTGCAAGAAAAATTTTGTCTTCATTTCAATCATCTACATTTTAATGATAAAACACAGCCCACGTAAAGCCCAAAGAACTTCCTAACAGTGAAAGAATTATTAGAATCCGGTCACTAAATGCTCAACCTATTTGTCACAAACAAACAAATATTTTCTCTTTACATATTAATATAGATATAGACTAGTTTATAGCTAATAGCAACGTGTAGGCAAAAACTAGTATACGTATCTATTTAGTTATTTATAAGTTCAATGACCCTTATATACAGAAAAGGTATTTTATATCACAAAACTGAACAAGAGCCATTAATCAACAAAATGATTGTGTGTGTACTTATATAGACATCTCAAAAATGTGACATTTACTGAACAAGATCCACCTGTTTTGATTTTATAGATTTTTGAAAATTATCTAAACTTTTTTCCTGTTGTCATCTACTGCGTTGAAAAGATTTAACAACATTTCAAATCTTATTCAAATTTTTGGAATTCGTGAGGATTTTTGATTGTTGGATGACTCTCTTTTATATAAAAACTATTATTTTGTTTGATTTTAATGGAAACTTATCAATTAACAACATCAACATACTACATTTAGCAAATTTTTGACCTCTCTTTAAATCTCGTATGGTGCTGCAGGATCGTTCGTAAGAGTTACCGTAGCTCAGGTATACAAAGGACTACAGAAGGAACATGGTGGGTTTTAGTCTGACACTCCCTAACACTGCACCCAGTGGGAGATCTCGTCCAATTGCTTGGGGATCGGTCTCGAAAAAATGCACGAGATCAAGGGATCCGGACCTCGTGAGATCAGGATTACATTACCCGTATACTCACATTGAGATATTCTTCCACCGACCCATAAGGGTCATACTCAGGTGCTATCTTCGGCTCATCAGCGAGCGTTAGTCTCGCTACACAGTACTTGGTGCTCAGCTGAGGATGGGTGTGCAGCCAGGGCGGCTTCAGGCACTGGTCGTAGTTGCCGTAGTTTATCATAGAACCGAACAGGTTCCCCGTGGGGACCGTGTTAGCGTTCCAGACTGGAAAATAAAATGGGTGATGAATATTCCATTTTTATTTTTTTAAATTAGATTCATTTTTTTACTAAATGTTCCCCGCGTCATGGGGACTGCTCCCCGTACCCAGACAAAATATAGTCAATGTCACTCAAAGGTATTGTAGCTTCCCAACAGTGAAAGATTTTTTTTCATTGGTCCAGTAGTTTCAAACCCTTTGAGGTACAAACAAAGAATAAAATTAAAAAAAAAATCCTTCTGTCTCAAATCTGAGTGCTGTGTCCCGTGGGAACTACTTCGCGAACCCGGATAAAAGTAGTCTATAGCCTTCATCGATAAATAGGCTATCTGACACTGAAAGTTTTATTAGCAACAAGGTAAGGTCGTTGAACTCCTGAATATCCTGTTCCGTGGGTCTTATGAAATCGTAAATGTAAGTCTATTTCTGTGACAAAGGCGGCCTTTGCCCAACAGTGGGATGATAAAGGGTGACGATGAAACGTTAAGCTGATCCAAGCGGGAATTGAACCGAATTCACAGAACCCACGCAAACCATGTGAATCAACAAGAAAAATAAGGAAGTGATTATATTTATTTGACAAAACATTAAATCGGAATACTTAAGTGTTAGGCCTCTAACAGCTTTGTCAATTAAAAACAGGCCTACTTTGAATTATTTCCTGAATTTTTAAGAGTACTTTAAAATTGAAATTTTACTAATTCAATCACGATCACTAAATGAATAAAATATAAATCACAAATCTTGTTTTATTACAAATCAAATTCANTTGATGGACTGATGACTGATCGTGTAACCCCTGTCTTAGAGGTGTGATTCTGATCTAGAAGTCACATATGACAGCGGTGCGGTGTCAAAATATATTTTTTTAACCGACTTCATTTAATACTCACATAAAGACATAAAAGCCGGCAGTATACGGCGTGGTATCTCCAGCAGTTTGGCAGTGTTCGACGGCGACAGCGGGCGCGTGCGGTGCGCAGTTGCTGACGTCACACAGCGCCGCGCCGAGCCGCGCCGCGCCGCGGGCGTCGCACGCCGCCGGCACGCACAGGCCCCATACCAACTGATTTGCTGGCAGACCCGATGATGTCGGAGACTGGGAAATAATGGACTTTATTTTGACAGAAATAAGGTTAATAGTTCTCTACCACCAGAATACTGGATTTTTAAAACGTCATTTTTAAAGTCTAAAGAGTTTTGATAGGATATACTCATAATTATTAAATAAATATTGCAAGAAAAATTTTGTCTTCATTTCAATCATCTACATTTTAATGATAAAACACAGCCCACGTAAAGCCCAAAGAACTTCCTAACAGTGAAAGAATTATTAGAATCCGGTCACTAAATGCTCAACCTATTTGTCACAAACAAACAAATATTTTCTCTTTACATATTAATATAGATATAGACTAGTTTATAGCTAATAGCAACGTGTAGGCAAAAACTAGTATACGTATCTATTTAGTTATTTATAAGTTCAATGACCCTTATATACAGAAAAGGTATTTTATATCACAAAACTGAACAAGAGCCATTAATCAACAAAATGATTGTGTGTGTACTTATATAGACATCTCAAAAATGTGACATTTACTGAACAAGATCCACCTGTTTTGATTTTATAGATTTTTGAAAATTATCTAAACTTTTTTCCTGTTGTCATCTACTGCGTTGAAAAGATTTAACAACATTTCAAATCTTATTCAAATTTTTGGAATTCGTGAGGATTTTTGATTGTTGGATGACTCTCTTTTATATAAAAACTATTATTTTGTTTGATTTTAATGGAAACTTATCAATTAACAACATCAACATACTACATTTAGCAAATTTTTGACCTCTCTTTAAATCTCGTATGGTGCTGCAGGATCGTTCGTAAGAGTTACCGTAGCTCAGGTATACAAAGGACTACAGAAGGAACATGGTGGGTTTTAGTCTGACACTCCCTAACACTGCACCCAGTGGGAGATCTCGTCCAATTGCTTGGGGATCGGTCTCGAAAAAATGCACGAGATCAAGGGATCCGGACCTCGTGAGATCAGGATTACATTACCCGTATACTCACATTGAGATATTCTTCCACCGACCCATAAGGGTCATACTCAGGTGCTATCTTCGGCTCATCAGCGAGCGTTAGTCTCGCTACACAGTACTTGGTGCTCAGCTGAGGATGGGTGTGCAGCCAGGGCGGCTTCAGGCACTGGTCGTAGTTGCCGTAGTTTATCATAGAACCGAACAGGTTCCCCGTGGGGACCGTGTTAGCGTTCCAGACTGGAAAATAAAATGGGTGATGAATATTCCATTTTTATTTTTTTAAATTAGATTCATTTTTTTACTAAATGTTCCCCGCGTCATGGGGACTGCTCCCCGTACCCAGACAAAATATAGTCAATGTCACTCAAAGGTATTGTAGCTTCCCAACAGTGAAAGATTTTTTTTCATTGGTCCAGTAGTTTCAAACCCTTTGAGGTACAAACAAAGAATAAAATTAAAAAAAAAATCCTTCTGTCTCAAATCTGAGTGCTGTGTCCCGTGGGAACTACTTCGCGAACCCGGATAAAAGTAGTCTATAGCCTTCATCGATAAATAGGCTATCTGACACTGAAAGTTTTATTAGCAACAAGGTAAGGTCGTTGAACTCCTGAATATCCTGTTCCGTGGGTCTTATGAAATCGTAAATGTAAGTCTATTTCTGTGACAAAGGCGGCCTTTGCCCAACAGTGGGATGATAAAGGGTGACGATGAAACGTTAAGCTGATCCAAGCGGGAATTGAACCGAATTCACAGAACCCACGCAAACCATGTGAATCAACAAGAAAAATAAGGAAGTGATTATATTTATTTGACAAAACATTAAATCGGAATACTTAAGTGTTAGGCCTCTAACAGCTTTGTCAATTAAAAACAGGCCTACTTTGAATTATTTCCTGAATTTTTAAGAGTACTTTAAAATTGAAATTTTACTAATTCAATCACGATCACTAAATGAATAAAATATAAATCACAAATCTTGTTTTATTACAAATCAAATTCAAAATTCATTTAATTTGCATTTTATGCAAATAACGACATGTTATTAACAGCCTAGCCTTTTCCCAAATGGATGTCATCGTCATCATCATCAGCCTTTTTGTCGTCCCACTGCTGGGCTCAGGCCTCCTCTCACACAGAGAAGGATTGAGCGTTAATCATCACGCTTGCTCAACGCTGGTCTAATGAATGTATACCTACTTAAACACGAGAAACTTAAAAGTAATTTGTATTGAACTCACTCCAAGAAGCCCACAGCGTGTGGTTCTTGACATTGTCCAGGAGTATGAGCATCTTCTGCAAGCATGGTGCTTCCTCGTGTGTCCACGTGTCGAGCTGCAGTCTCTGTATCAGCGCGTCTATTGACGAGCCTGACTCTGGAGCGTAGTCTGATGAAACACTGGCTGTAACATATAATAAAATCTGATATAATATGCAAGGGTTTACTTACCAAATGAACAATAATATGCGAGTTTTCTTAAAGATACGGTTTAGAATGTTTAGTATGAATGTAGATGAGAGATAGGAAGAGAAAGACCAAATAAAAGATGAATGGATGCGTAAAAGATGACATGAGTAAGAAGGGAGTGAATGATAGGGAGAAATGAAAGTAAAACACATATTGCGCCGACCCCAAATAAAATTGGAACAATGCAGGATGATGATGATGATACGTTTTGGAAGCGAGGTGCCGACTGCAACTGCCAACCGCATCTGCAGTAATTTCATGAAATCGGTCGGTAGTTGCAATCGACAAAAAGTACCTGAAATGTACTCGATCCAAATGAAAGACTGTTTATGAAATAAATGAAAGAATAAGAGCACCCGTACACTATCGACCAAACTGTCGGCCGATACTTGATAGATAAGCACATTTTTTTTTGCATTAGTTTGCATCTTAATGGTTCCAAATAGATGACCTTTGATCTATCAAAATCTTTATGCCAGTAATGCTGTATCACTATGAATAAAAACAAATGTGAATCATAGTCATTATGTGCCATAAAATTAGCCATATTATTATACTTTATTCAAGTGCCTCGCTCAATGTCTAAAGAGGCTCTTTTTAGGCAGTTGGTTGAAAGGGCTGGGCTTAACAAAATGCGCGTGAAAAATAATACCCTTCTTGACAATTGGGTAAAAACCAGTATCCTAGACAATGAGCGTGCCCAGGCGCATGTCAAATGTTCCCTTAGAAACCTAACTATAGCGATCGATAGTAATCATTAGTTTATTCTAGGATAAATGCAGCCTATAACTTTCCTCGATAAAGGGACTATCTA
The DNA here is from genome assembly GCA_002382865.2 of Heliothis virescens. NCBI lineage: Eukaryota > Metazoa > Arthropoda > Insecta > Lepidoptera > Noctuidae > Heliothis > Heliothis virescens. Next base: position 9,550,353 of record NWSH02000296.1, on the reverse strand, counting down.
ACACTGAAATAATTTTTAAAATTGATCCAGTTGTTCTTAAAATAAGCGTGTTCAAACAAACTCTTCAGCAATTTTCATATAAGTAATCCCTTGTGGAAACGAACCAACGACATGCGACGCGACATATGATGCCACCAACCACTACACCATAACGAGTCATTACTCTTATTTTATAACAGGCTGAAATTCAGCACTTTTTCATCGTTAAAAACATAAATGACAACCCCGCCCGCCCTTCACCACTACCAATGTGTTTTTGCTGGGAAGAAGTAAAGGTATTTATACTTTCAGTCTGTCTATTAGAATTGAAAAAACTTATAATTTCTACCTATTTTGAAGGGCATTAGTTTCCTTACTGAGCTTGAGAAGAAACACCGAAAAAAAGTAAAAAAAAAAACTGTTTAAAAAGATGAAAATGATTTTTTTATAAAATATCATGATATTTTGTTTTATCTACAATAAAATTTAAAAGTTAAATTAAATTAAATATTTTACGTATTTTTTTACATAATATAAAAAAAGTAAGACACAAAAAACTTACCAAATAAAATAAAAACATACAAAATAGACCACATATTTTCACACTGACACTGCACTTTTAGCTACCACTACCTATCACGTATATGAGCCGCGAAAATCGAATACCTACTGACAATATTTAAAAAAATATGTATATTATCATTTTCCGAACATATACTAACTACCTTATATAGATAATGATAAGAACAACACAGAATAATTATTTCAACTTTTAGGGTTCTCTGAAATTATTTTAATAATTTGTGAAACGTCCACTTATTATTTTTTAATAATTATACACAGAAATTTATTCTTTGTATTTAATATAGTATTAGGCCTGATAGCTATGTCACTTCTGCGTAGTCCGAATACCTAAGTCATTATAGAAAAAAATATATAAAAATTCAGAAAATAGACTTCTACCAAACGAGTTATTTTCCCATAACAAATATAACTTCGCAGTTGAATAACACGTTTCCATAAATGGATAGTATAATAAAACATGATTTTTTATATGCAAATGTGATATTGTTTTTTTTATCCGACATATTTACGATAGAGCATCGACCGTCTATGAATGCTATTTTACGGCTCTACACTCGCCCGTGAAGTCGCGCCGTTATTTCACGCCGTGAACTGTGTCCCTCCACACTCGCAAATCTTCACAGTCTCGTTCGTGACTATGGACGACGACGACGTGATTTCTGCTGCTGCTGTGTCACTGCTTGCTATTGCTTATTATAATTACTTTTGTGTTAAAGATAAGAAGCAAATAAAAAAGAGATGGAGAAAAAGACGTTGGTGGATGACACCAATGTCCTGTCCGCTACTGCGGAAAAATGCGAGTGTAGATGCGTTCACGTTCGCGCGCCGCAAACCCTTTGTCGCGGACCAAAAAACCGACACTGATCGGGGAACGGCGCGAAGCGCGAACGCGAACGCGTGAACAACATCCACATTCGTGATTCGCAGTTGTCGCGGGATTTCGCGGCCGTTCGCGCCGCGAGTGTAGAGCCGGCTCATGAATAATGTACGGAATCTTAGAAGCACGTGTAAAAATTGCGCTTAACTGATTTTATTTCTAACTATCCGTTTCTTACGGTTTCACCCGCGTGATGTGGAAACTATTTCCTGTACTTAGATAAAATATAGCCTATATTACTTGGGGATAGTCTAGCTTCCCAACGGGAAAATTTTCACTTCGGTTTAGTCGTTTCGGAGCTTTTAGGGTACAAACATTTTTTTTTCTCATAGTGTAATTTATTAATTGTCTTCCCGTTCACCCACGTCCCGGAGGAACTCGAATTAAATACAAAATTTTGGGGCGTTTTCGTTGAAAACTCCCAGACGACTTATTTTTTCCCGACATCTTCAACAAATATCGGTAATGTGCTCAGAAATAATTAGGTACAAAAACGTAATAAATAATATCTATACTAAAACCTTCCTCGAGAATCATGCTATCAAGTGGTGAAAACCTATTGAAAATCGATGTAGAAGTTTTTGAGTTTATCGCTGACAGACAGTCGTTTCTAATTAGTATAGATTTTTAATAGGCTGTAATTATGCTAATTGAGTAATTAATAAAATGTCAGGATTATGTGCGGACAATGTTTATTTGGGTGTAGTATGCAAAACAGTGAGCAAAGATCTCGTGGATAAATACGTAACAGCGCCACGCGCCGATCATGAGGTTAAACAAAACTTGGCGCGGTCAGTCTGTGGATGGGTGCCCATCTTTTTTTTCAATGGGAACATCTTTGGTTTCATGGGACAAACAGACAAACAGACAAAAAATTTAAAAACGATTGTTTTGGCTTATATCACTATTTTTTTTTTTTAAATATTCAATGTAACGACACAGCTCTGTCTAGCTTCTGCCAGCGGTTTCGTCCGCTTCCCGAGAGAACAACTTCTTATACCTCGATAAAAAGTAGCCTGTATGTTATTTTGATACATAGGCCTTATTACTGCCAAGTTTCATGAAAATCGGTGCAGTAGTTTTTGCGTAAAAGAGTAAAAAAACAAACACAAACTCGAACAGAATTACAATTCTGTGTGAATAAAAAATATATAGTCATTGTTATAAGACAGTTCTTGTCGTAAATTAGTATATATTAACATAATTTAAACTCAATCAGATATTAGTCATTCATAGTATTTTTTATGGGTACACGCCTTAAGTGTTTATGGGAGTAAGAACAAGCAAATTTATAAAAATCTGTCAAGTGCGAGTCGGACTCGCGCAAAGAGTTCTGTATTACACCATTATTAAAATTTATAGAAATGGTCAAAAAACACGTTTGTTGCTTGTGGCCCCTAAAATAGCGATTTTATTCTAGTTTTTAGTACTTGTTACATCATCTCTGAATTTTAACTGTCTAATTATCGCAGCTCATTACATACAGCCGCGACAGACAGACGAATAGCGAAGTCTTAATAGTCCCATTTTTCCTATTAGGTACGGAACCCTAAAAATATTAAGAGGTACAAGAAAGAAACGATATTCATAGCTTCAGACTAATTTAGAAACTCCTTGAGTTTTTTGAATAGCAAGCTTCACAATAGCAAGAATAAAGTAAATTTTTTACAGGCGCTTTTAACGTCAATCGCTTATTTCCTGCAAAAACCAAAGGTAGGTGTTAGGTTTAGGCTTTTAATATCAATAAAATGCTAGATTTCTTTGAAAAACTTTTATTTGATATAAGCACAACCAAACAATGACATCTCACTTCGTATTGCGTTTGCTGACAAAATATAGTGGCGCAGGTGGCCAACTTAAGAACTAAAACTTTCGTTAAAAAACTTAACTAAACTTTAATAGTAGGGAAGCAGTCATTGATATCGATATTAATATTATATAGCTGAGATTTCTGTTTGTGGATTTCATCGCGCTAAATTCGAGAGCATGGTATGGTATGGGCATGTGATGCGGAGAAGTGAGGATCATGTTGTGAGGAAGGTTTTGAGTATGAATGTAAATGGATATTGCGGAAGGGGACGACCAAATAAACGATGGATGGATTGTGTGAAAGTCGACATGGCTAGGCAGAATGTTACTTGTGAGATGACGGCAAATAGAAGAGAATGGAAGAAGAAAACGTGCTGCGCCGACCCCAAAAAGATTGGGATAAGGGCAGGGAGATATAATATATAAACTCGAGAGCTACTGGACTGATTTTGCAAAAAATATACTTAAATGTTTGATAGACCGTCGATCGATAGTAATAGACAACTTTTATCTAGGTGAGTAAGTAGTTCCCACAGGACCTGGGTAGAACCGCGTGACTGAAACTAGTAAATATTATAAAACTGAATAGTTTGTTTGTTTGTTTGAATGCGCTAACCCCAGGAACTACTGATCTGATTTGAAAAATTGTTTTAGTGTTGGATAGCCCATTTATCTATTCGTTGATTGAAACATCACAAACTTAATTCAAGTTTCAACCTTTTAAAACAACACCTAACCTAACTCAAACTCCACCTTCTTGAAAGTCGGTTAAACCCTTATAACAATACACATAATCTTGATACATTGTTTCAAGCTCTCACATCCGTGTGATTGGCTACAGATTGTTAGTTAAGAGCTGAGATGAGAAAGGAGGGGTTGTTCAGAGGGGTGGGAGGGACAATCAAGGTCTCAAGTATTGAGGATTTATCTCAAGGGTCTATTGGAGCATTTCTTGGTGTTCGATATGACTTTTGAGAGCGGGTTTGTCTGCAATTTGTATGGATATCCTACAAGTAAAGTTTGATCATTTAAAGAATCATACTTATGTAATACAATTGAGGTAAAATATTCTAATTGAGAAAAAAAAACTTAAATTAAAATCGGCACTTTTAGCATACCCCTATAATTACACTGAATTATACTAATACCTACCACGTGGGCTGAATATATTTGAATATGTGTGTATTTTTGCTACGACTTCTTCACGCGGTAAGACTGAACAAAATTTCAAGAAAGGTGCCTGTAATATGAGGATGATGGCGTCCTAGCCGATTGTCGGTCACGGCGGCTATTCTCATATAAGAAAACAGCCAGCTGCGCAGGACATATTATAGTGCACAAACATTTGCGCAGACACAGGTGCACTCCCTATTCCTTCACTCTCTTAGCGCTATTGGACGGAAAATCCGACATGACCGGAGAGAGATCAGGCGCAGGACCTACATTAACGTGCTCTCCGATGCACGGGTGTATCTATCACCAACTTCCAACTACGGGCTGCTTTGTGAAAGATTCTAAAACCCACAAGGCGATTTCGGCCCGACCCGAGTATCGAGCCTCAGACCTCGTGCACAGCAGCCATGCGATTCTCTAACTGACACATCATCGATGACAACAACGACGACCAAACAAATGACAAGCTTTTCGGTTTGAAGGATGAAATCGAAGGCGAAGTCGTCGTTGTCGTCGAAGGCGAGGATGATTTTTCATACATTCCATATTTTAGTTCTATGTCGCGCCGTCAACATCATTGAAGCGCTGCCATCGCGCACTTATAGATGTTGCAACGATGATTTCTTGGTTGTAAAGATGTTTTGCGTTAGAGAATCACCCCCCAGCACAGACAACAAGACTAACGAGGCAGTTGACACAACGTGTATATATTTCTATACAAATAGACTCTATTAAAAAGGTTATCTGTAAAAACATGCTATTTGGCGATGAGAAGGTTACTTCATCAGCATCATCATCCCGGCCCTTTTTCTATTGATGGGAAATCATCATGATCCCTCCCGCTGTGGGTGACAGCGTGAGGGAGTGTCAGACTTTTACTGACTAAAACCCACCGTGTTCCTTCGGGAGCCCTTTGTGTGCCAGGGAAAAGGTAACTCGCGCGAACAACCCGCAGCCCGGGGAGGCTCTGGCCCTACAGGGCCCCGATGAAGGTCAGCCCTGCCCTTTGCTTCTAGTTGTGACGAATGACAAGTTCGTCATTACGAGAGAGCGAGACGAAGCGACATCCGCACCGCTCTTAACTAGTGAGTTAGCATTTAAAGGTCATGGCACACATGAACAGCGCGGCGTACCGTACCTCTAACCCAGTACCTCTAACCCAGCGATTATCTTGTCATTTGGATTTGTACCTTAAATCGTATGTGTGCTTAGCTGTAGAGTTTGTTTGTTTTTTAGCTCATGCACCACTGGTCCCATTTTGAAAAATCCTTTCAATCTTAGATAGCCCATCTATCGAGGAAGGCTATAGGCTACTTTTTATCTCCTTATCTGGGCTCGGGGACTAGTCTCACAGGAAAGCAGAAAAGCAGGTGAAACCGCTGACGGAACCTTGTCTCATATGTATAAAACATTTTGTAACGTCAATATAAAAAGCCAACGGCGGGGTCAAAACGAGAATTATTTTTTCCAGCGCAGGCGTTCGAAAACGTATGCGCAGCGCTGACACACACTATTGTAAAGATGCTCTTACAACACCTGCGCCGTGCTGTGCCGTTCATGTATGCCGTGACCTTTAGGCCCAATTTGACCGACAAAATAAACGTCAGTTTTCTTAAAGCCACTTTATTATGAAACTTTACGTTCAATCTTTGAAGTAAACGGTAGTTTTATGAAACGGCCGTTTAAGCCGTCGGTGTCAACGGGCCTTACTAACTCCCGACTAGTTGCTAATTACTAAGTAGTCATTTATATTATTATTGTCTCTTGGATTACACAGTGTTTGTTTTTCCGTGTATCTAGTCTGCATTTTATTTTTCATCTATTTGTACCATTGCTACTATCGCTCCCAATAATTTATCTATCTTTTGTTTCGTTTATTAGAGATAGGAATTTGAGATTACTTGAATGGGGCTTATGTCAAAAAGTTCCCTGATATTGTAAAAAAATCGGACAATTTTTTTTATAATTATTAGAGAGTGTGTGTGTGTTTTATTGTGCCAAGTGATAAACCTATTTTTTTTAAGTGAACTGTGGATTATTTTTTGTTTTTTTTCTTTCGCTTTTCTTTCCAAAAACTACATGTATAACAACATGATTCGGAAATTAATGTTTGTTTTTATATTAACTGGTAAGTACAATGTATTTTAACTCCATTTTGATATTTATAATTAACAGTGTACTTAAAATTCTCGTAGGTAGCTATTATAGAAAGTGTCATTAAAGAAATGTACTGAAATAAACAAACTTTTTAATTTAAATTTTCTTTTATAAATAAAAATATTATCTAAAATATATCTTTTAATAACTTTCTCCTATTTAAATAAATAAAAAATATTGTAGAGAAAAATTCGCGGTGGCCTAATGTTTAAAGCACCAGCCTGTCAAGTACGAGTGTGCGGGTTTGAGTCCAAATCATGCAATTACCAATGTACCTTTCTAAAATCTAAGTATATCTTAGACACCAATGATTGAGTAAAATGTAGAGAAATCATCTTGCTCTCGCCGCTGAAGCGCCGATCCACCGCGAGATTATTAAATAATGCTAAATAGGCAAAATATTGTGTTTTTTAACCAGCTTCATAAAATGGTGTTCAATATTTGAAAGATTAATTTAATATTACAGCCAGTGTTTCATCAGACTACACACCACGGATACCAGAGTCAGGCTCGTCAATAGACGCGCTGATACAGAGACTGCAGCTCAACACGTGGACACACGAGGAAGCACCATGCTTGCAGAAGATGCTCATACTCCTGGACAATGTCAAGAACGACACGCTGTGGGCATCTTGGGGTGAGTTCAGATCATTTGTAATACCAATGTTACAGGGGAGAGAGAGAAAATCAGCACTACAAGTACTCAAATGTTCTTCTTCTTGGTCGTATCTATCATGACTGATGATAATGGTTGACGTGTTTAATATGACTACGGATACAAAATAGTCATAAAAAAACTCAAAAGTACAAAATTTTCATTAAAAACAAAATTCTATTAGCTGTATGATATACCTATGTACTAGCTGTTTCCTCGCGTCCCGTGAGTATTACTGACCGTACCCGGATATAAGCCTATGATACTCCAGGATAGTCTGGCTATCCATCAGTGAAAAAATTTTTCAAATCGGTTCAGTAGTTTTGGAGTCTTTAGGGTACAATAAAAAAAAATTCGTCTTTATTTATCAGTATAGACTAACTTCACCTCCCAGTTTCACCCGTTGGAACTACCTCATATTTTCGCTTCAAAAACTTCCAAGTTTTATCAAAAGCGTGATTGAGAAAAACATCCAAACCCACAGTTTCATTTAATTAAATAATATTATATTGATATAACCGAAGTACGAACCTTTTGTCAGAGGCCAGAAAATTTGACAACCAGTCTTATCAAGGGTATTGGGTCGCAAGGTCAGATAGGTAGTACCATCTAAATCACTGGTACTCAGCTGAGATTGGAAGCCGTTTCCAATGTTGGGAAAAGGCTAGGCAGATTATGTTTGTCATTTATATAGGTACACTCTAGTTTAATATTATAAACTGTGAGAATTGTTTTTGTCTTTTTTTCCAAAAAAGCTAAGAAGAGAGCTTCTTTGCTTTTCGTTTGTTCATAATATTTAACACATACATACACATGACACATTTTTTTCCCAATATTCTGTACTAACTTCCGCCAGCGGTTTCACCTACGTCCCATGGGAAAATACTCCACGCACTCATATAAAAATAGCCTTCCTCGATAAACAAATCAGTAATTCCTGAGATTTTCTTGTTGAAGCAAACAAACAAACTCTTCAGCTTTTTAGTTTAGTATAGAAAGCTAGCTTCTGCCAGGGGTTATACAGACAAAAATTTTACAGATTGCATTTTTGGCGTCAGTATCGATCCCTAATCACCCCCTGATAGTTATTTTGGATATATATTTCATGTACAGAATTGACCTCTCTACAGATTTATTATAAGTATAGATATACATAGATATGTATGTGGAATGCTCTGTTTGTTACTGTCTTACTTTACGTAACAGTAAATAAAGTATCATAATAATATGTTAATTTTGAACTTGATTCCAAGTTAAACAATCAGGGTCAAGTTTAATTTGTGTTTAAATAATAATTCACATTTAATTTAATTAACATTTAATTTGTGTATAAAAAACAATAATTAAATGCAAAACCGACTAAGTGCTAGTCGGACTCACCACGGAGGGCTCCGTAGGTTTTTTAAATATCACGTTTGATGAATTAGCCTCCAAAAAGATTTATGTTAATTTAGTCAGCCTGTAAGCTAATTAATTTAGTTTATCTTCTCTTGCAATAAAAATACATCATTTGTGAAAATTGGCACTTTCTAACTACTACGGTTCTTGAGATCTCAGCCTGGTGACAGACGGACAGTGAAGTCCTAGTAATAGGGTCCCGTTTTAAATTTTTCGGTACGGAACCTTAAAAATCAGTTTCAGTTCTTGCAATAGTAAGTAGTCTTCTGCGTTCAACAGACCTTTTGACGGGCGTGATGACGTCAGCTTCGGCTTTCACTGAAAATCAGCACTGGGACTGTCTTGTATAGGGTCACGGCTACAGCATTAACTATGCCACAGTTTAAATCTATACTAATATTATAAAGCTGAAGAGTTTGTTTGTTTGAACGCGCTAATCTCAGGAACTACTGGTCCGATCTGAAAAAAAATTTCATTAGATACCTCATTTATCGAGGAAGGCTATAGGCTACTTTTTATCCGGGTGCGCCGAGAAGTTCCCACGGGACGCGGGTGAAACCGCTCGCGCTGGCAGAAGCTAGTATGAGATACAATTTAAAGGGTCAAATTCAAATGACAAGTTAATCGCTGGAATGGTACTGCACTAGGCCGTGCATAAGAGTTTATAAAAAAAAACAAATCTTTGAAACTCGTTGAAATGAAATTAGAATCTTCATCCCCCAATTGAATTTCCAGTTTGGAACGCCAACACGATCCCCACGGGGAACTTGTTCGGTTCTATGATAAACTACGGCAACTACGACCAGTGCCTGAAGCCGCCCTGGCTGCACACCCATCCTCAGCTCAGCACCAGGTACTGTGTGGCGAGACTGACGCTGGCTGATGAGCCGAAGAGAGCACCTGAGTATGATCCTTATGGGTCTGTGGAAGAATATCTCAATGTGAGTATATCCAGTACCTAAGCATAAGCGATCTATGTGAGCAACCTGTATGCAAAAATGTGGCGCGGCACGACCCGAAAACAACAAATTGACCACTTTTTTCGAAGGCCTACGTGAAATGGCACGTTATAGCGCGGTGCAGCGTACATTCTTCAATTCGTTTCAAAACACGTTGTTTTGCCCACGTAGGATGTACCCTAAGTACTGTGGTCGAGTCTGGATTATTATCAGACGTACATACTTTCTGCCGGAGCTGCGGAATTGTTCGAATGAGTTACCGCTGCCCAGGCACATAACGGACTCCAGAAGGAACACTGTGGGTTTTAGTCAGTTAAAGTCTGACACTCCCTCACGCTCGCGCTGTCACCCGCAGCGGGAGGGCTCATCTGATGATTTCCCATCGAAAAAAAAGAAAAGTACTACTTTTCACCCAATAGCACAACAAGGAGGTTGTTTTTTTTTCGCTGTAGAGCCTAGTTCGATACTGTTTAATAGTGACGCATACATTCCTCCAGTCTCCAACATTATCGGGTCTGCCAGCGAATCAGTTGGTATGGGGCCTGTGCGTGCCGGCGGTGTGCGACGCCCGCGGCGCGGCGCGGCTCGGCGCGGCGCTGTGTGACGTCAGCGCATGCGCACCGCGCGCGCCCGCTGTCGCCGTCGACCACTGCCAAACTGCTGGAGATACCACGCAGTATACCGCGGGATTTTATATTTTTATGTGAGTAGTTACCAAAAGTTATAATAGGACAGCATAATTCAATATCTTTCACTGGATCTGGAAATCCTCTAGACTAGACCTTACCACACGTAGGTGATTTAACACTACAATATTAGTAACGTTGCCTCATTGGTCTAGTAATCGCAAAGCGCATTGTGCACGGTTTCAGTATTGGTCTGGTGATGACATAGCTATGCACGAATCCCGGGTCGTGCCGAAATCGCTATGAGGGTTTTATAGATAGTTCACAAAATAGCAGGTCTAGTAGTTAGTGACACCCGTGCATTGGAGATGAGAGATCTTGGTATGAGAGTGAGGGAATAGAGAGTGCACTCCTGAACTATAATATTTTCTGCTCAGCTGGCTCTCCTTACCGACAATTGGTCCACACGCCATTATTATTTATTAATGGAAATGGGTGAAAATGTATTTGATATTTGTTTTCAGACTATTAATAGGATCATTGATACTAACTGCCGCAGCTTCCACCTGCTATCAATATTTTTTTGATAAAGAAGAACATCGTACACAAAGTTTACGTAAGTTATTTATTTCTTGCAGTTATTTTTTGCTCACATAATAATAATTGTATGCAAGTCACCGAACAAAAAAGTCTACATTTTGGTATGGCAAAAAACATCCTGTGAAAAAATATAAGTGTTTATCCTAACTAATATTATTTTCAGAAACTATCATAACAAAATCCTTCTGTATCAAGGCAAATACTCAAGACTTGGTAAAGAAGAACAAGGGAGAAATCCAGGTGCTCCACAGCATGAGATTTATATCGGCTATTACAGTCATAGCAACACATGAATTCTTTTATTTGATGATATTTGGTGTTGCTAATAACAGAGATTTTAAGGTAAATTGAAAAATCTTAAATGATATGAATAATTACTTCATCATCAGCCTTTTATACTGGGTACAGGCCTCCTCTCACACAGAGAAAGATTGAGCGTTAATCACTACGCTTGCTCAGTGCGAGTTGGTGATTTCAGAATTTATAATCCAGGTTTTCTCGAGATGTTTTTCTTCACTTTTTAATCATTCATTGGTGTCCACGATGTACTTAGAAAGTACAAAACTTAGAAGAGTTGCATTGGTACTTGCATATCCTGGAATAGAACCCATACATACTTGAGAAGCTGGTGCTTTACCTACTGCGCCATCAAGACTTACTTTACTTGATATCAAGTTATTTTGTTTTAATTACAATAATTTTATTAATTTACAGGGTACTGAAGGACTAATAAGTATATTTCTTCATTCCGATGTGTTCGTGGATACTTTTCTGACCATATCTGGTCTACTTCACGCTAAAGGCCTTCTGAGTGACTTGAATAAACCACAAAATTTATTCAACGTTTTGTGGAAACGATACATGAGGTATGTCATCCAGATTCCTTATTTTAAATCATCTGCCTAGCCTTTTCCCCAACTACGGCTTTCAGCCTAACCTGATGTAGCTACCAGTCGAGTAACAATGTTTTGCATAGTGCATGGAGCGACTGCCAATCAGGTCTCACAACCCAGTTACCCGGGCAACCTGGATACCCCTTGGCTTCTGACTACCTGTAACGACTGCCTGAGATGTTCAAATGGCAGCCGGAACCCACCAATTTATTGTACCTTCCAAAATCACATTTCACTTACCCATACATACTTAACACTAAAATCTTTACTATTATTTACTAATGTTATAAGAAGAAAAACATGCCTCTCTCAGTCTTCGGTTAAATGGTGATTTACTGAATTCGCAGATACTTGTTTTATTTGTTTTGAAAGTAATTTATTAGTAGAGTAAGAACAGAATACACCAAGAATGTTCTTATTCATTTCAGATTAATTGGACCTTTCGCAATTGTGATCTTCTATATAATATCTATGGCTCACTATACTGGATCAGGTCCGTTCTGGCTGCAAGGAAATAAGGTGGATGCCGATATCTGTGCCAACTACTGGAAGAGCAGTCTACTCATGATTAATACTGACCCTACAACTGTTGTAAGTAGGTCAAAGATATAATAATTAAAGTATTTACTAAATCCATTCACTTTTTTAGCAACTAAGGGTCAACTCACACCGAGACGCGACGCGACGCGACGCTGCACGCAGATTTTACATAGAGCGACTCAAAATATACTTTATTCACTACACGAAACGATACACATTTAATTGTGAGAATTCAGATACGTTGCGCTGCGCAGCGCTGCACCTCGAGACGCCGCGCGGCGCCAATCAAAGCCGCGTCGCGTCGCGTCACGTCGCGTCGCGTCTCGGTGTGAGTTGACCCTAAGCTCTTTTTGAAGTCATTTCTTCAACCTGTTTAATTTGAAAACGCAGGACCATGCCATAAAACCTATTAAACTGTTCTCGATTTTTTGCGTCCTATGTCAGCGATGGTTGCAAACGCGAAGTGGCAAATCGCTTTGCACGCGCATTGATTACTACCCAGGACGCGCCCTTAGAAAGGATATTATAGGTATTTCCTAGACCAGATATTTTACCGGATAAGTGATCCGGTAAAAATATCTGGTCTGTTATGTATTTTTCAGTGCCATGCGGTAACCTGGTACATACCATGTGACTACCAGCTGACGATTTTGGCTACCATACTCTTCTATTTATACAAGAAGAACAGAAAACTTGGTTTAACTGCCTTCGGAATCGCTGCAGCGTTCTCCCTGATCGTGCCAGCAGTTCTGACGTATTGGCACCAAATGCCCGTCGTTTTTTTCTTGAATATGGGGTAAGAATTATGTGAAAAAATATTTTATTATTTATTTCAACTGCCCTTTAATCTAGTCCCACACAGCCAACTTCCAAACTCCACACTGGCAAACAACGGCAAACAGCAATCATGGTTATACCTAATTCGACGTCAGAGGCCGTCAGGCGGATTTGAGGAAACTCTGACACTAGGGCTTGTTATGTGATTAAACCTGCAGCTCACACGTTAAGGGGACGAGAAATTTTGGTCTAGTAGTCGCATAGCGCGACTGCTGTACATGGGGTCTCGGGTTCGATTCCTGAGTCGGGCCGAAATCGCTTTGTGGGTTTCAGAAACTTTCGCAAAACAGTCTGGAAGTTGGTGATTGACATACATATGCATTGAAGAGCACGTAAATGTTGCTTGTGCCTGATCTCTCTCCGGTGGTGTCAGATTGCCGACCCATCTATAAGTGTGTCTACGCGAATGCTTGTGCACTATAATATGTCCAGCTCAGCTGGCTGATCTCCTTTTAAAAGATCGGCCCCCATAGCCAAAATGGATCTTGAACGCCATTATTGATTTCATACTCAATGTCATTGTAAAAACGACAAGTTAAACATTATTATGACTCCAGAAATATGATCCTCATAACTATATCTTTTTCAGCCATTGGTACCGAGGCTTCCAGGAGTATTGGCAGGCAGGCATCACGTACACTCCGAGCTACACTCGAGCTGGTGCCTACCTCGTCGGAGTCGCCATGGGCTACCTCATGACTCTTTACAAACCTGCAGATTATAGGAAAACTGTGTCTCAAGTAATTGGTTTTGCATTCTTAATTTTTTAGCCCAAATATTATTGTTTATTGTTTGGCAAAAAGCACTAGTTCTCAGCTGCATCCGGTTAGACTGGAAGCCGACCCCAACATAGTTAAGAAAAGGCTAGGCAGATGATGATGGTTTAGCCCAAAAATTCAGTAAAAATCGGCGAAAAGTATCCATTATAAGCTAAATGAGTAGTTTTTGCGTAAAAGAGGAAAGAACATCTATACATAATAAGTTACATACAAACTTAACAAACTTAGGGCCAGTTTTACAGGTTCCAGATAAAGTTCAAAATAACTATCTGACAGATACTGCTATAGATTTCTTTAAATTTTGATTCCTTTTCTATGGCAGTATTGTGTTAAATATCTATCTAGAACTTTATATTGAACCAGTTAAACTGATCGTTAATTTTTAATAGTTCAAGACTACCTAATGGCGTCCTAGCCGATTATCGGCCACGGCGGCTGTTCTCATATAAGGAGATCAGCCAGCTGCGCAGGACATATTATAGTGCACAAGCATTTGCGCAGACACAGGTGCACTCCCTATTCCCTCACTCTCATAACCCGATGGGACGGCAATCCGACACGACCGGAGAGAGATCAGGCGCAGGACCGACATTAACGTGCTCTCCGATGCACGGGTGTATCAATCACCAACTTCCAACTCCGGGCTGCTTTATGAAAGTTTCTAAAACCCACAAAGCGATTTCGGCCCGTCCCGGGAATCGAATCCGAGACCTCGTGATCAGCAGTCGGCTATGCGACAACTAGACCAACGAGGCAGTCTTGTCAGTCAAGACTACCTATTAAAGTGAGGAAAAACTGACTGAAATAGTCTTAATAGAATTTTCCTTTTAATTTCAGACATGGTCTTCAGTGGGCATTACAATAGCTCTATCAACAATGTTGCCGATATGTTTACTGGGAAGATACTACTACATTCGAGATTATGAGCCTATAGAAGTGGCAGTGGTGGCTGCTACTAACAGGGTGGTCTGGGCTGTGGCTCTCTGCTGTATTATAGGGTTCTGCGAGTATGGATCTATTCGTAAGTATAAAGACTTCGTGAGGATAAACTTAAATGTTTGAAAAATGGTTTGTTTGATTTTCTACTGAAGGTAAAACAGAATGTTTAAATGTAGTCGTAGGTGATACTAACATACTGCGAAGAATCTATACTAATATTATAGAGCTCAAGGGTTTGTTTTGTTTTCTTGAACGAAATTATTATCTCAGGACCGATTTGAATAATTCTTTCAGTGTTAGGTCACTCAGGGCCGCGCCGCCCCTGTGTGCGATGTGTGCGGCGCACACAGGCGCCAAGGCCCTAGGGGCGCCGCACGGCAACACAGCGCTCTTATCTACCCCGAAAATGACAGCGCCGCGCGGATACGCGGCTACTCCGCCGCCAAGGCAAAAGAAGCGTCGCAACCCAATGCGGTGACTCTACCATTTCCTGCTAAAATTTCCATTCCCCGCTCTTTTATAGTGTTCCATGGTAAACTAGGAACTCTTATAGTTTCGCCATGGCTGTCTGTCCGTCCGTCCGCGGATAATCTCAGTGACTGTTAGCGTTAGAACACTGAAATTTGGTACCAATATGTATATCAACCACGCCGACCAAGTGCTAAAACAAAAAGTCTTCCCTACACATAGTGCGAAATGTTTTTTTTT
>NWSH02000296.1:9517674-9528700 GCA_002382865.2 Heliothis virescens | reverse complement strand
CGTTTTTGTGACGTTGCCTGTTTTTCACACGACAAGCTTTATGTAGCTTTCTCGCGCGTAACTAGCTCCGATAAGTGTTCACTTTTACCGATAGATGGCGTTGTCCATACATTCTAAAAAGGCAGTCAATGCAATGCAATGGTATGGTATGATAAGTCTGAAACATCTCGAATCGTCTCGTGCAACCCGTCGTTTCCCCGGGCTCTTAGAATTCGACATCAGACGTTTAAGATCTTTCATTTTGACGACCCGTTATCGCTGGCATAAGCGACATGTTCCGCGTACGAAGTCGCGGGCAGAAGCTATTGATAATAATATAATTAAACATGTAGGCGAAGATGATGATGAAGACACCACCTCCTCAAACGAATCGGAGTCTGATTAATATTCTGTACGCACATTCAATTCAATGTACTTACTTTATTGCATAGAAATACAGATTGTAACTTTGTAACAAAGAATAAATAAAACAATTTTATTATATGAATATTACCTTTTTTTGGTTTCCACTTAAATAACTAAAATATAAATTTTAAATGATTCCACTAATTTAAAACGAAAATAATCTTAAAATAATGCGGCGGTTCATTTTGGAGGAACGGTTACGAACTCAGTGTTATGTTGTGCCCATCACTAGACGTGTCTAACTGATAGGTGTCAGGAACGCATTCTCTGAGCGGCCGAACCATAGGATCTTAATTATTTCTGTCACCCTAATTTTTCTGGTACTAACAAGATCATAGAAACAAAATCATTGTCAATTCACTAATTACTTTACAAATGAATTTATTTTGTTTTAGCACCGCTTACTTTACTCAGTTACTTAGCAATCATTTTGCTTATAAAACACTGTTTTTAATTTCAGCTCTAAGAGATTGCCACCAAGTAAAGTTGCTGATAAAAATATACAAGATGAAGTGATAACAGAAATAATAAAACCATCATCTGATAGACCAAAATCAAGAAGATTAGCTTGTAGATAATACCTAACAAATATGTGGTTAATTAATATAATTTACTTTTATTGAATAAAAACATTTAATGATGCACATATTATAAGCACTATGTAAAAAAATATATAAATATTAAAAGAAAATAAGTTTTCTTTTTGTAAGATGTGTATTTTTAAATATGTTTTGTTTACTTATACCACATTATACGTACATTATCTAAAGCATAAAATTATTTACAATGAATCTTTGGCACTACAAAAATATAAAATACATTAAACTACTCAACCAAACTAACTTAACAAAATAAATAAACGTTAGTTAAAACACACAAAACAAATATTCAAATATTATTGTCAAAAAAGTTATATATTTTTTTACTCAAATAGAGAATTTAGCTTCTAGAAAATGCATTACATCACGCCAATCAGACACGCCAATAATATATAATTGACCCGTCCAGGAATCAAACTAGCGTCATTTAAGATGGCTGCCAATTGCTCGGACATTTACGGTGCGTCCTATGTGAGTGATTTGGATGCGAACGCGAAGCGACGCAAAAACAACAAGTACAGTAGATTTCTTTTGAAGTAGCCTACATGACTTGCTTGACTTCGCTTCGGATCGCTTCGCATTCGTGTATTCATCGATTCACCCACGCAGAACGCACCCTTTAGTTTTTAGACAATACTTAGTAAGCATTAATAAACAAACAAAAACAATTATAAAATAAACAATACTTTAATAAAATGCGACCATAAAAAATAAAGAAAAATTAACTCATTTGCCCTTGATTCATAGGCGCCATAAAATTCTGAAGCCTTACAACACAATGCTCTTAATTAATTCAAAGTAAACCATTGATTAAACAATCCATCAATCGACTTCAATTACAATAAGGGTCAAATTTCACTGAAGGAACCGCCACTTGTAAATACAAATGAAGTATGAGTGGCAAAAGTGTGATATAGCATTTTGAACCTTATGACTTTGAGGAATTCTCACGACTTTTCTGCTACTACAAATGAATTTGATCCCTCTGAATTAGATGTTAAGATTCAAAATGTTTTAGCATAATTTGGTATCGCTGTCAGTAATTTTCAGTAGGCTATCAATAACTTCAAACAAACTCAAAAGGCCTGGCCATTATCACAAGACATCGTCAAAATAATGGCGTTATTTCAATTAATATTTAAGAACAGAACTCTTGAGAGTATAAGGAAATTGTGGGTATTCAAATAATTTTATGTACTGCGCTTAATATTAACCCATTAGATACACCACTACTGGTTGTATGTACAGACAACAGCACATCAAGTTACCACAATCTGTCAAATTTCTGCAATCGATTTTCAACCTTATCACAATGGAGGTAGGTTAATGTTCGCTTGGTAAAATTTGACAGATTCGTATACGTTGACCTGCTGTCGTCTGTACATAGTAAGGTATTATATATTCATCTTAATCTTACTGATTTATATAAATGCGAAGTAACTATCCGCCTATCGCGTTTTCATGCTAAAACTACTGAACAGATTTGAATTAAGTTTGGTACACAGACAAAAGCCTAAAAAGTACTAGACTACCTTTTTACCCGATTGCTGGAAGCGGTGGTCCCGGTATTGGGAAGTAGTTCTCGGCTGTGCGCCGGGGAACAGCCAGCACTTTAATCAAAGTCTTCTTAAATGTTATGACCTCGACTCCTCTTGAGTTTTCTAGAACAATACATAGGCAGGACAAAAAAACGTTTGTTCAAGGGTACTGATTGACTATTGTGTATTGGTACCATAATACTTGTATCATCATCTGCCTAGCCATTTTTCAACTTCCCAACAGGCTGGCTTATAGTCTAACGTATTCGTATATTTGACTGCTTACTCGATGACCCTTAGACGGTGGTCTTGTATTGATGATAATGTTTTTTCAACACTAGGCTTAACCTTGCTTATTTCATCTCATTATTGGACTTCGCTTCTGTATTTATCAGATTCTCATGTAGTCTACTTCTGTTTATTATTCCACATCATCTTCATCATAGTCTCTTTGGCTCCAAGCCTCATCCAATAACTATTCTCATATAATTAAAAATACATCATCAAATATATCAATCTTCGCAAAAGTACTGCTATCAGTCTCTTTTCCTTCTCAGAGTCTAGGAATTAATTCACATAATTCCATTGTCTCAACTATTATACCGTAAACAATTCACAGCAAATAATCGTCTTAACCTTCACTTACAGTCACATTATCATCACTAATAGTCACATTATCATCGATAGTCACATTCACATCACTAACCAAATCGATATTAGCTTCATCACTATCAACATTCACGTCTCTAACTTCCACATATTCGTCATCAGAAAATATCCCATCACTAACAAGTCTTTCTCTTAGAAAATTATCATTAAGATTTGTGAAGATCGTTTGATCATTTTCTATGTCATCATTACAGCATCTTCGGAAGAACACGTTAATCACCGGTCGGCCATAAATGGTACTAAGTACCCCAATTAAGACAAGTGACACCAAGACACAGAATGTGAGGAATCGAAGCCACATGGTACCGTTTAGTTGCAACGACAGTTGTGTACTGTGTCTTATTTAAAATCGTAATGCGTTGATTGTTATTGAGTGGCTATTGGGTTGGTAGACTTGCGATTTTTTGTCGCAGGACATTAAAACGACTTTTTTAAAGTTTGTAACAAAACATATAAATGAAGCAAGCAAGTTATGAAGAAAGGCCTATAATTTTTCTCTCTGCCATGCATTGTAGGAAAACTTACCTGACCTAAAAATGACTTACCTAAAGGTTTCCTTAAAATTATGTACAGCGCCATACATTAAGACACATTTCCTTGAGAATACAAATCATAATAATATTAATTCGATCTTCATTTAATTATTTTCAAAATAATAGATAAAGAATACAAGCAAAGATTCTACTTTTAATGAATTCGGAAATAGATCAACGAAGATATATATTTAGAAATAGCCTCTCAATCTCAAATCCCTCAAGATATTCGATTTAGAAGTGTCTATCTCCGATCTCTGTGACGAAAATATATTTAATAGAATGATTTATTTATTTTCCTTGTGAAGTAAGATGATATTTAGCCAAATAATGCGATAATATCTACACCGTTACGATAAATTCTATTTTTGTGAACTCCAAGAATTTATCTCTTAGATATTTTTGGGAATTATATATTAAATATAATTATCTTGTGCAAGCGTGTCAAATTATACTTGAAGGAAAATCCTATCAAATCTATCAATATGAAATATTTTAAATATACGTTATTATTTGATATTTTTTCAGACCAAACTACAGAGCGGATTTTTCGTAGTTCCTTATTTCCATCTTTCGGCTGTTTTACTTTTTTTCCTAGCCTATACTGTCCCACTGCTGGGCAAAGGCCTCCTCATCTCGACTCCACACCTTTCGGTCTTTCGAGTGTTCCCACTAGTCGCGGTTGTAAATGTCTGCCTACATTTTCTGATACTGCCTCGTTGGTCTAGTTGTCGCATAGCCGACTGCTGATCACGAGGTCTCGGGTTCGATTCCCGGGACGGGCCGAAATCGCTTTGTGGGTTTTAGAAACTTTCACAAAGCAGCCCGGAGTTGGAAGTTGGTGATTGATACACCCGTGCATCGGAGAGCACGTTAATGTCGGTCCTGCGCCTGATCTCTCACCGGTCGTGTCGGATTGCCGTCCCATCGGGTTATGAGAGTGAGGGAATAGGGAGTGCACCTGTGTCTGCGCAAATGCTTGTGCACTATAATATGTCCTGCGCAGCTGGCTGATCTCTTTATATGAGAACAGCCGCCGTGGCCGATAATCGGCTAGGAGGCCATCACATTTTCTGATTTAGTTTATTTTTTATCAATCAGACTTTTAATTAAGACATCATCCATATAACTTTACAAAAAAAAAGTCGCAATAACAAATCGCCCGTCTACAACCACATTGACGTCTTCAATATCGGGTTGGGAATAAATGAAGCATGGTTGTACCATTTGTATTCACTGTGCGGCCGGCCGCCATATTTCAAACATGTCTGCTAACACCCAATGCATATTAATGGCTTGATGATAAAAGTATGAGCCGATGTTTACGCGGAACTTAGGGCATAAGGAAGTGTGATTGAGAAGTGCCTATTGTTCCGTATCCCGCAATTTGTGGGTTGATTGGTGATGCTGGTATAATAGCTTTGTTTAGTAACAGGGGATTTCTATAAGTTATCTATCCGTTGATTTGCGGTTGAATTTTGACATTTGCTCAATATAAATAATACTATAATAACTGTCTCGTTGGTCTAGCGCCACTGCCGTACCACGGGTCTCGAGTTCGATTCCCGAGTCAGGCCGAAATCGTTTTGTGGGTTATAGAAACTTTCACAAACAGCCTGGAGTTTGAAAGTTGGCGGTGTTACACCCCGGTGCCTGGGAGGGCACGAAAAGCGGCGTCCTCGAATGCTACTCAGTAGCAGTCGCAGTTATAATTACACTAGGGCTTGCCAGGTGAATAAAACCTACAGTTCACTCGATAAGAAGAAGAAGAAAATAAATTATGTCACATTTCAAGCACTTATCGTAAAATAATGGATATAAATCTGCAGATAGTATAAAAGGTAATAATGTTGCGGTGTTGATCAATAGACAGACTTTACAACTGGTTTGTGTGTAAAAATAGCTTCTGGCAAAAAGAGTCCGGTAGGAACTACTCCGCGCACTCGGATACTAGCACCTCCTATAACAATTTAATAAAATTCTAACTAAAAGGAGCGCTCCGAGGAATAATAAAGGAACAGTGACGCTTCTAGGAATACCTCATAAAATTAACCTTTCATAGTTATTGGGCTAAAACAGTGTTTTTTTTTTTGGCAAATTGGTGGTTTTCTAACCAACACACATTTTAGCTAAAGTCCTAACATACAAGACTATTAAAACAAGAATTTCGCCATACATGAGACAGACTCCCTAGCTTACAAGGAAACTATTTCAATTTGTGTGCTTGTTTACTAAGCCCGCATCTCGCTAACTTTAACTTACTACAATACGGATTATTTATACAAGGCTTTTGCTGCGACTTTCTTGTACAAGTACCTTCTTTATGTACAGCTTCTGCCAGCGGTTTCACCTGCTTCTTGTGAGAACTACTTCTCGCGCCAGGATAAAAAATAGCCTATATGATATTCTGATGTACAAGCTATAGTACTAGTAAGTTTCATGAAAATCCGTCTAGTAGTTTTTACATACATAGCTACACGTATCCTCATAAACTTTCGCATTTATAATATCAGTAGCATAGGATTATGAGAGTGAGGGAATAGGGAGTGCACCTGTGTCTGCGCAAATGCTTGTGCACTATAATATGTCCTGCGCAGCTGGCTGATCTCCTTATATGAGAACAGCCGCCGTGGCCGACAATCGGCTAGGACGCTATTACTTTTATAGCATAGGATTTCTTTTAAGATTAGTCCATGAAGATAATCTTCTGAAGAAGTGGCTGTACTACCAGGGACGGCGGACTGACAGCACGCGGCAAAATATTTTTAGCACGCCATATTATTTTGCATCAAAATTATTGCAATTGACATTTCATATTTCCAAACGCCTTGTTGACACTTCTCGTGACCCAAAGGCTGGCTTTTACTTCGCCCAGCGACTAAGCATTGCCATTCAACGTGGCAATGCGGCCAGCCTATTGGGTACGTACACTACCGGTTGACAGCGATGAGGATCAATTTTTTGATGCGCTTTTTTAATAGTTCTTAGCTTAAGTTTTATTTTTTGTAATAGAATAAGGTTGTTGTAAATATATGTAAATAAAGCCCAAAAAAAAATTGACATTATCTACAAATATTTGTTTCTTGCGGATCAACTTGGTCCATAAGATTGTTATTCCATTCTATTTAGAGACTCCAGTCTAATGGTGAAATGTTTTTGAAAATGGCCAGTTTCTTTTGAATAGGCGCACCACTATATCATTATATTTAAGTCATTTGTAAGTCTAGTGTTATAAAGTTCTACCTATGCGAATAATTTATTTTATTTCTTTCTTTCTTACCTATAAAATTGTATCTCGAAGCATTCTTGCAACAATTTGAAGAGGAATTTCACCATAATATTGTCAAAGGATCTTTAACAAAGTACTCGATTTTAAAATTCAATCAGGTTTCCGTACGAACGTAGTTCCTTATATTAATACCAACGTAAGAGGAAAACCCATTGAGACTCACAATAATGAGACAACAAGACGATTACTCACAATAGTAATCGATTTGAGTTACATAAACATACATACAGGTAGCTATTGTGATTACTGATTAGATAAATCTTTGTGTGGCTTTTCAATCTGATTTTAACATTGGGCATAATTAGTTGCGCCCTTGTTGCACCATTCAACTATAACTGAACCAGACTCCATCCAGATCTAAACTACTAAGAACAAAGAAATCTTCTTCTTAGTCGTACACTCTTGCCAGAGTGGTCGTGGTCAGGAATTAGTCGAACCTTGTGTTGCTTTGTTCACGACACATTTCCATTTTGTTCTATTTGTGGCCTGGCGCGAACATTCGTTGATGGTGTGGTCAGTTATAGATTTTATGAGATCTGTCCATCTGGTTGGTGAGCGGCCGCGAGCTCTTTTTCCCTCCATTTTACCCTACACTACAAGCCGTTCCAAGGAATTTTCATTGCGCGTTATGTGACCAAAGAACTTCAGTATTCGTATTTGGACATCTTTGATGTTTAATTCCTTCAGAATTGAAACGTTTGTACGGTAACAAAGAAATAGGGACATAAATAAAACACAATACTACAGCAAAATTCCATTTTTATACATTCCAACGGTATCATCAATCCATTTGAGGTAGTTCCTCAGTGCAGTATACTGGACGTTCTTGTTGAAGCAAATGCCTCGGTCCTTCGGGTCACCGTGGAAGATGCCGGAGAGGCACCACCGGTCCATCTGCCTGGACGCGAAGAGTCCACCATAACTTGGACATAAGGCTACGTCTGTGAATATAAAGTATTGTTTATTAAGCTTCTGGTTATTGGAAGGAGAAATAACTGGGAGTAGCTGCTGTCACAGCGAAAAAATTATAATAATAGCGTCCTAGCCGATTGTCGGCCACGTCGGCTTTTCTCATATAAGGAGATCAGCCAGCTGCGCAGGACATATTATAGTTCACAAGCATTTGTGCAGACACAGGTGTACTCCCTATTCCCTCACTCTCATGGAATCGAACCCGAGACCTCGTGCACAGCAGTCGGCTATGCGACCACTAGACCAATGAGGCAGCAAGAATTTATAAGTATGTGTTAGCGCAAGTCCACTGCTAGCATGTGGTCACACACATAGGGCCTCAGACATTTTTGGAAATGTTTGCTCTTAAAAAAAGGACTTTAGTAATAGTCCATTCCACGTCAGAGAGCGTCAGGCGGATTTGAAAAAACTCTGACAATAGCGCTTGTTAGGTGATTAAACCTGCAGCTCACTCGATAAGAAGAAGAAGAAGTAAGTTCGTTTTGCATATCAAGGAGTACAATATAGTGGCCAATGAAACCACTAGAACAGTTCTGACTGGCTCTTCAAATAAAATAGGCTTGATAATTATTTCGACTCATCATCTGTCTAGCCTTTCCCAACTGTCGAGGTCGGCTTCCAGTCTAACCAGATGCGGCTGAGAACCAAAATTTTACACGGAGCGACTGCCTATCTGACCAATAATGATG
Organism: Heliothis virescens; assembly: GCA_002382865.2. NCBI lineage: Eukaryota > Metazoa > Arthropoda > Insecta > Lepidoptera > Noctuidae > Heliothis > Heliothis virescens. Next base: position 9,520,006 of record NWSH02000296.1, on the reverse strand, counting down.
ATGATTATTCAGACTTAAACATAAAATAGGGTAAACGACCTAAATACTCACCATTGCCGTATGTAGCACAGAAGACATCTTCGTCCTTGTCAAAGCACTGTTCACTTCTCTGTTTGTTGAACAATATCGGGTATAGAGCACCGTTCACACCCCACGCTGTAGTCTGTAAGCATTCAAACGAAAATAATCCTTACTTAATATAAATGCGAAAATATTTAGCTTTCACGACAAAACTGTTGAAACCATATTAATGACTTGGTTACCTATATATTGTAGACTAGCTGTTTTACGCCGTTTACCCGCGATTTGCGGAAACATTTTCCCGTATACGGATAAAACATAGCCCAAGTTCAGCGCAAAGAACTTTGCTTCCTAACAGTGAAAGAATTATTAAAATCGGTTCAGTAGATCTGGAGCCTATTCGTTACAAACAAACATACAAACCAAAAAAACTTTCCTCTTTGTATATTAGTACAGATTAGAGTTTAATGCGCGCTTTAAATCTGGGCACACAATGTATTGTGAAAAAATATCGTTCAATATACCAAAAGCAATCATGAACTTTTCAAAGAAACTTATAACCCATTTATCTCATAAACTAGATAAAAACTACATTATAACAATCGCAGTGGCGCAAAATTTTAACCATACCATTTAAATACAGAGGCGGTCAAAATAATTAATTTTATCGTACGCTGCAAGAATCTCAAATGAGTAACAAATTCATTCAGAGCAACAAAATGGCCGCCATTCAAGTTTAATTGCATCCCTACACTATTTTAGTAGTCCGTGATATTTAATCTATACTAATATTAAAAGCTGAAGAGTTTGTTTGTAAGCGCTAATCTCAGGAACTACTGGTCCGATTGGAAAAAAAAATCTGTGTCAGATAGCTCATTTATCGAGGAAGGCTATAGGCTTCTTCCTATTTGGGTGCGCCGAGTAGTTCCCACGGGACGCGGGTGAATCCGCTGGCAGAAGCTAGTTTAAATATATTTGGAAAAAGTTAGAACGCATCATCAGCCTTTTTCTCGTCCCACTGCTGGGCTGCGGCCTCCTCTCACACAGAGAAGGATTGAGCGTTAATCACCACGCTTGTTAAAGGCGGATTGGTGATTTCAGACTTATAGTCCAGGTTTCCTCAAGATGTTTTCGTTCAAATTTCTATGAGTCATTATTGTCTAAAACTAATCTAAAGTAATAAAGTATCTTTTACGATAAATGAGCTATGTAACCAAAATATTTTTTGAAGTAGAACCAGTCATTTCAGAGGTTAATGCATTCAAACAATCTCTTCAGCTTGATGATATAAGTATAAACTTCACGCTGCTGGAAACTCACAGCAGCCTCTTCGAAGTTATTCTCCTGGTGTATGCAGGCCGACTGGATATTCTCCTTGAACATGACAGCGTCTTCTAGCACCAGCAGCGCCAGGTCGTTGGCAGCATTGCCTTCTGCTTCCAAAGTGAAGTTCGGATGGAGCACTAGAGATTTTATCTGGAAAACGACAAGATAAAATAAGTCCTTGAAAATTATTCAGTCCTTCAAATTTTGCATCACAGTACATTCATCACGGTACATTCATCACGGTACATTCATCACGATACACTCATCACGGTACATTCATCACGGTACATTCATCACGGTACACCCATCACGGTACATTCAGCTCAGTACATTCAGCACAGTACATTCAGCACAGTACATTCAGCACAGTACATTCATCACAGTAATCATGTTAAAATGCAAAAGTACAATTCCAGTGCTTGTATTCTTAGATCTGCTAAAGAAGGGGTTACTGTATCTCTCACAGGCTTTTCTTGTTAGGTTAATATAATTGCTAAAGTTCGGCCGCTCAGAGAATGCGTTTCTGACACATCGCGATTGAACTGACGACGTAACTTTGTAATGGCGTTGCAGTTACGATAAAAAAAATATTTTTCTGATTGTGTACCGTTTTAAAAATTTATGAGCATTAAAACAACATTATTATATCAATAATCAATGAATGTTATAATTTTGTGCCAAACTGAGTATCAAATAATTTGGTAAACAATATTTTTCTAAATCTATACTGCGCAATTACAAGGTTATGTCATTTCATGTTTGATGTCATGTCATCGCTTTATATTTGTAGTGCTGTGCTAAAAATAACAGACAAGTATCGTAATCTGTAACAGTTATACTTGTAATCTATATCTATCTATCTATCTATACATATAATAAAACAGTAAAAAAATCGTGTCTGTACATTTAATATTTTTACAAAACAAAATATGTAGGGTTATTAGAAATTGAAAGAAGAGTAAGAATTCGAAAAAAAAATTTTGTC
>NWSH02000296.1:9492200-9505569 GCA_002382865.2 Heliothis virescens | reverse complement strand
GAATATTAAGTGACATACCAATATGGTGAAAAAATTTAATAAAGAAAATACAATAAAATTTAGACAACTTTAATAATAATTAACTGGGAATACAATGAAAATTCAATAGAATAAATAATTGTGACATTAAAAACAGCTGCGAACGTCTATCTATAATCTATGCTCTCATCAGGCTCCAGGTTACTGGCGCTGTCCTAAGATATGACTTCACTGTGGCAACTCCACACATCTATATCTATATATTCCATCTCCGATAAAAAAATGCCTAGAGAATAACTTCTCTTATATATCTATATTATCGATATAGAAAACTAAAATCTCTATACTTGTAGTGTTCTCTCTGTATTTATATTATAATGGTTTAGTTGTTAAAAACATATCACTGTTCTTAAATAATTATATTATATATTAGTATGAAAAGGATCCACAAACTTAAAAATGAGTTCGTTCAAGGAACACTACATATAAAATATAGCTACATGATGCCATAAAAAATATAACCACATACCAAAAATTTATTTTAGCAGAAAACCTTACGATTATTAAAACACCTCTCAAGAATTTTACTGGTAGAAAAAAAATTAGATATATTAAGGATTTTTTGATGTAAAGGGTACATAAAAAGAAAAGCATGCTTCAAACTTGAGCCATAGAATTAAAGATATGTATATTAAGAATAAAAGTAATAAAATATTTAGTATTATTTATTAGATATAAGTGAAAAATAATAAAAAAAATGTATCTAAATTATTCGTATGCCCTAACAGGTATTGTCTTCTTTTGAACTAATTATATATTATAACCAACTTGACCATATCCTGTTTGGCCAATAAATGTCTAAAATTCTTTGTCTTGTCTAAAGGGTTTGAGATATTGATTCGGAGAGAACGACCGATGTCGAGCTGACATGTTCATTAGATTTTATGTTCCTACCACAGGGTTAGATTATTATTGAGACCCTTTACTAAGACTTCGTTGTCTGTGACGTCTGTCTCCAGCGTATTCTCATAACCGTTAAAGCTTAGAAATGCTGAATTTTTACAAATGATGTAATCCTGGCCGCGTATAACAACAAAGACTAAAAAAAAAAAAAAATGTAAATAATACTTTTTATATTATTATGAGAATGCTAAATTGTGTACTGAGAGCGCGCATCATTAGAAAATAATGTGCGACTGATAAACTCACACTGACCATCTATGTACTTTCTTCAAGAGAATGACAACCATCGTGGCCGCGAGTCCAACTCGCCACTGGCCGTTTATCCAAATGCTAGAAGAAGAGAATGATTTGAAAACTGTCATTGTGCGGACGACATGTTCAAGGGATTTTTTTTCTAAGTTCTTGATATTAAAATCTAGTATGTTCCAGATGTATTGTTAGCTTAGTGATATTCTTTTGTAGACACAGAATGTTGCAAACTAAATTAGAGGATCCTTACAAACAAAATTAATGGGAATATTTCGAAAAGGTGAACTATCAAATGATCTGATCTCTCAAATCTTATCAAAGATGTCTTGAATCACGGCAATTAGGAAATTTAATATACAATTAAAGACTTTCAACAATTTGTAGTTGATAATCGACTACATTCAGGCATGCGTACATAATTACATGACAAAACTAACCACGATGTAAAAGGCTATAAAAACCAAAACATTTTAAGACGTCTATCTAAAATCCAGGACTCTTGGACCGGAGTAACGGAAGAACCTTCTCAGACAGTGCACCATCACAATAGTAGCGAAACTGACTCCCTGGTCCGCACTGGTCACGAAGATGACGCCACCACGGGTAACTGTCTCCGTGAAACTCGGCGCAGGAGGTCACCATGGCAGAGTGGGCCGGCTGAAAGGGAAGTGGTTAATTTATTTGTTAAGTCCTAGTTAAAAGAGCTCGGCTAATCAAAGCCGCGCGGAGCGATCGATCATAGTAGAGCAACGCTACGCGCGATCCGAAGGGACCATCTTTTCATAAGAGTGCTCGTGGCGGAAGCACATAAACAGGGGCCAAACGGCTTGCATTGAACATCTTTGGCACTCGTTACGGGTACAGAAGCAAAAGTCTGACAACCAGTCTTGCCAAGTGCAGATGCCAGGGTAACTGGTGTGAGGACAGATATAACAGTCGAGTCATGAAAACACTTCACAGCGTGCATCCGTTGTATACTGGAAGTGCCGACCCAAAATAGTGAAAAAGGCTAGCAGATGGATGAAGCCTATCTAAAGGAAAAGGAGCTTGTACTAAGACGTTGCTGTCTGCATCGCTCCGTCTGTTTCTCGTCACCGTATGTCTGCGTCTTCGATCTAAGAGCAGGCTGTATGATCAGGGAAGTTAGACAGTTAAATCACAGGCAATGGGTATCTATGTTTTTGCCGCTTATAGGGCAATTAATAATGAAAACTAGTAGTAAAATTAAATATGGTAAGTCTCCCAGTACAGATAATGAGATTTTTGCCTCGACTTCTAAAGTTGTGATAGTAGAACTGAGCGTCTGCCAGCGGCTGCGCCCGGCGCTAATACTTAGGAATGCCGCGTTTTGTCGCGTCCTGGGGAATTTCGGAAATGCCTTCTTATCGAATCGCTACGTCAATACAGTCGCCTGCGGAGTGCGTCCAAGATGTCAGCCCAGTCCATTCAGTGGGTATAACCTATGTCGACAGTCGAGTCACCTTTGAAGTTTATTATAGTTAGAATAGCTTGAATAGTTCACGAAGCCAAGCGTGTTGGATTCCGACTTGCACTTGGTAGTTGTCCAGAAGCCAATTGACCAAGTTAGATTGTTCTAGAGCTGAAGAATTTGATTTGGATGTGATGTGGAGGGCAAAAGACCAAGTAGCGATTAGTCCATCCTGTGGTGAGCTGAGTAGGCCTGTTAGATATTGTTCATAAGTCAACTCAATGTAAAGGCCCATGTTACACATTGCGATTCATTGCCCGTGCTTGCCATTTTATTGCAGGAATGATTGAATCCGGCGACCATTTTTACCTATTGCACAGATTACGTTACACAGTCGCAAGTAGCATCTTGCTGCAATAAAAAATGGCAAGCAAGGCATATAAAATCGCGATAGGGTAAACGGGCGCTTTAGAATTCGAAAAAAATTAAGATTATCAGGCAGGTAAAAAAACAAGAAAATTTACCAGCTCACAGAAATGAAACATTTTTTTTCAGTAAAACCCTGTCGCGATAATGTCACACCCGTCGATCGGAGTTTGAAAATTAAAAATTAAAAATTAAAATTTCCGTACGGCGTGTGCATCGCATTGTGAAGGTGTGTATGTAAGTAAATAGGGTAATGTGATAATGAGCAGCGTAACGACCTATTAAAAAACAGACAATGAATTTTGTATATTGTAGAGAACTATATGTTAATTGGATACAACTGAGCAGTATTCTGGTCACTGAGATGTTTAGTATCATTCTAATCCGCCTACTAAGTATTAAATAATGCGCGATATGTAAATCTGTCGTCTGTTCTGTTACGCTTTTCACGCCTAAACAGTGAGCCGATTTCATGTAAATTGAGTTACAGAGATGAAAATAGACCCAAGTTAAACATAGCACGTTTTTATCCGGTACAGAGTATAGTTCCTTTGAAGCGCGCGAAGCCGCTCTAGAACTCATATATGTTAAAAAACTATAATCATTTCAATCTCTGCGTTTGCCGAAATTTCAATACTAAATTGAATCAGCCGTTTTACCTTAACATTGTAATATAACTTCACATTTTAAGGAAGAACAAAAAACAACTGAATAGTTTGTGTTGAATGCGTGTACTCAGAAACACTGAGTTTAGTTTATAAAATTCTTCAGTTCAATAGAATCGATTTACCAAGGAAAGCTACGTTACCAAATCCACTAAATAGTTCCCACGGGACAAAAAGTGAAGGCCACGCAGCTATTTACATACCCATCAGTTAATAACTTTCCCATCTCAAACAACACTTAATAATAAGTGTTAAAATCCTCAAAAAACCAAAATTCAAATTAATTTCATTAATTAGCCTACTTCTTCAAGATATAAACCCTCAACAGTAGAAACCCCTTGAAATATTTTGAACTAAGTCAGCAGTGACCAATTCGTGTTCCCTTTGTTCTTTTAAAACTTGGTTCAAATTCATTTGCGCGAATAACATTAAGTAATTGGAGTCCAAAGCTGTTTAATTATGTGTAGTCATAATTATTTTGAGAATTATAGATGGAAGACGCTTTGTGATTACTTATTATTCCTGTAGCTGTAAATGTTGACACGAAAACTGTCTTTTATCGCCACTCTGAAATGGCGAAACAGTTTTGGCTGAACTTTTCGCTAGCAGATCAGCTGATATGTAAACATTGAAATAACATTCAGCTACTATATCTAGAGTGTGAAAAAGATAGTTCTCTCAGATCGTGGTCAAGGGTAACCATAGGAAGCGCAAAACCAGTAACCAAAAGCACATAAAAAAAGAAACTTTCCATAATTTAATTGAACATATATTCTGGTAACATTGCACACCCAATATTAAGCTCCTAAATAAACAATGTCTCATCTTAGCGATAGCTTTTTAACCGACACTTCAAAAGAAACGCGAGAAATTTTCAGGTCCAGTTCATACACATTAAATCTAGCTGTTTATCTTCACCTCACACCACGCGACAATCCAAGTTCCTTACATATAAATCTCTCCTTACAAAACTAAAACAACACAAAGAACAATCACGCTACCAAGACATTCTTCCCGCACTTCCTATCCACACGAAACGACTCTCCACACACAAAATTACTCGACCAAAAGTCAGCCTCTAAACATCATGTAATAATATCACCTATTACCCAGCAGAAAGCGCGGCGCATCATGTAAAATTGCCCTCACTTATATCTCGACTGTCGGACTATACCTATGCAAGTCAGTCTAACATCTCTTTAAATGAGTTATTATTTTGAGGTTCTTTGACTTCTTGGTACTTTTGAATGTGTAAATGACTATCAGAAGCCTGTGTGCTATATCTTCCATTATAGTGTCGATTTTTTAAGAAAAGCCCTGTTAGGCAAGTACGCAGCGCAAGCGTCGATTCAAAAACAAGGCTAAGTAAGTTTGCGCGCGTTGCTGCGATATGGAACCATTTACCATGACGAGTTCCTCGTGTCTAGAGGCACGTTAATTTGTAGGTCCGACCCAAAGGAAATCAAGTGTACCCGTATACTAGACTTCGTGTACGTTATGTACGTTATCCGTCCGTCTCACCAAGCTGTATCGCAAGAACGTCATCTGTAAAACTTTACAAATGATTATTATTGCTCAATGTTTGTCCCTAAATCAAAAGTATGTGTTGCACAAGGCGCTCGTATAACACAAGAAAAATGAATTTGATAGCCATCAAAACTTCTTCCCTCTCCAAATCCGAATAAGACAAACACACGTTAATATGTGTTCTGACCTAATGCACTAGAAGAACAGCCATTCAGGAAAAACTCTGGGTGTTTTCTCAACCATAATTACTATCCTTCGAAAGCGAGAAACGGCCGCCATTTATTTTTGAGCGGCATAATTAAAGGAAGATGGATGCGGCATTTTAATAAAAAACGAAGATCTCTACACAATTATTAGTGTCAGTATTATTGTCATTATGTATTATACTTTTTACTGGAACATGACTCAAATAAATCATACTGGTACGTAAATAAAATACAATACCTAACATTTTCAAAAAAGAAAAACAACTAAGTGTGTCACTGTCGCCCACGCTCGTATCAATAAATAACATTTCCTTTTTTCCTTTTAAAAAAAAAAAAAAAAATTTTATAAAAAAAAAAAAAAATCAAAAATTCTATCATCCATATTTACAAAAAGCCATATTTAAAAGAAATAAAAAAAAAGAAAAACAATATTAAAGTGCACCCTCTCAATCAACACCTCACAAAGCCGGAGATGAAACCTAGTTTGCTATCAATGAATTCCGTAAGTTTTGTATGAAGTCTCATACTTTATCCCCGACCCCCAGCAACTCAGGTTTAATTAATCACATAATATGACGGTCACCTGGAAAAAAAATGCCTTAGAGCAATAACTGGTGCGCATCCTCTTGAAAGTTGCAAACCGATATTTAGAAAACTGAAAGCTCTAACTTTAGTGTCCCTGTATATATTAGAAGTTGGTATGTTTGTTAGAAAACATGATCACTTTTTTCTTAAAGTAAGTGAAAATAGTAGGTTTATGAAAAGGGATCCCACAAAACTTAAAAATGAGTTCTGCAGGAGCACCTTACATTATAAAAATAGCTACATGATGGCCATAAAAATTTATAACCACATACCAAAAATTATTAGAGAACAACCTTTACGATTATTTAGAAACACCCTCAAGAGATGGTTACTTGAGAAAAAATATTATAGTATTAAGGATTTTTTTGATTGTAAGTAGGTACAATAAAAATAGAAAAGTGTCATGCTAGTCAATACTGAGCCATAGAATTTAAAGTATATGTATATAAGAAAAGTAGTAAATATTAGTTATTATGTTATTAGATATAAGTGAAAAAAAAAAAATGTATTTCTAAATATTCGTATGCCCCTAACAGGGTGGATGTGTCTTTGAACAATATATATGTTTTATACCAACTTTTGTACCATATCCTTGGCGAATAAATGTCTAAATGTCTTTGTCTTTGTCTAGAAGGGGTTTGAGGAATGTATTTCGAAGAACTATCGATGTCGACTGACATTTTCATAGGATTTTTTTAGGGTTCCGTACCCACAGGGTAAAATGGAACCCTTTTACTAAGACTTCGTTGTCTGTCTGTCTGTCTCCAGGCTGTATCTCATTAACCGTGATAGCTAGAATGCTGAATTTTTTACAAATGATGTATATCCGTTGCCGCTATAACAACAAATACTAAAAAAATAAAAAATAAATTATTAAGGCTGTTGATTTATATTAATTAATTGCTAAATTGTGTACTAGTAGCGCCATCTATTAGAAATAATGTGCGACTTGAGTAACTCACACTTGACCATTCCTATTGTACTTTTTTCATAGAGAATGGTACGGAACCCATCGTGCGCGAGTCCAACTCGCACTTGGCCGGTTTTTATCCAAATGCTAGAAGGGATTTGAGGAATGTATTTTGAAAAACTGTCGATGTCGACTGACATTTTCATAGGATTTTTTTTCTAAGTTCTTTGATTATTAAAAATCTATTATGTTTCCCAGTAATGTATGGTAGCTTGATGCTTGGATTATTCTTTTTTAGGTACACAGAATTGTTGGCAAACTAATTTTAAGGATTCCTACAAGCAAACATTATATGGGAATATTTTCGAAAAGGGTTGAACTTATCAAATATCTTGATCTTCTCAAATCTTATCAAAATGTTCTTGAATCACGGAGATTTGATGAAATGTTAATATACATATTAAAGACTTTCAAGCAATTTGTCGTTATTAATTCGACTACATTTTCAGAGCATGCTTACATACATACATGACAAAACTGAACCTACGATGTTAAAAAGTGCTATAATAAAAGCCTAAAACGATTTTAAGAGGCATTCGTAAAATCCCAACTCACCAGTAACAATAACCTTCTCAGTGAGCAGTGCACCATCACAATAGTAGCTGAACTGACTGCCCTTGTCCTCACTGGTCACGAAGATGGACGCCAGCCACGGGTACACTGTCTTCGTGAACTCCGTGCAGGATGGGTCACCATGGCAGGTGGGGTCCGGCTGGAAGGAATGGTAATTTTAGTTTTTGAAGGTCCGTATCTAAGAAGAGCTCGTGGCTAAGTCAAAGCCGCGCGGATCGATCGATCATAAGGTTAAGCAACGCTTGACGCGGTCGATCCGTGGATGGGTGACCATCTTTTCATAAGGTTCTTCCGTGTTTCGGAAGCACGATAAACAGTGGGTCCCGGCTGTCATTTGAACATCTTTGGCACTCGTTACGGGTAGTCAGAAGCCAGAAAGTCTGACAAACCAGTCTTGCCAAGGGGTGCCAGATGGCCCAGGTAACTGGGTTGTGGAGGTCAGATAGGCAGTCGATTCATGTAAAACACTGGTTCACAGCTGCATCCGGTTAGACTGGAAGCCGACCCCAAAATAGTTGGGAAAAGGCTAGGCAGATGATGAAGGTCCGTATCTAAAGGGAAAAGGGGAGCTGTTACTAAGACTTGCTGTCTGTCTATCCGTCCGTCTGTTTTCTGTCCACCTTTTAGTTTGTCTGTCTGTCTTCGACTGAATTAGCAGGCTGTATGATCAGGGATAGTTAGACAGTTGAAATCACAGGCGATGTGTTTCTGTTGCCGCTATAGCAATTAATAATGAAAACTAGTATAAAATAAATATTGTAAGGTCTCCCATACAATAATGAGATTTTTTGCTCGATTTAATTTATGATAGACTAGCTTCTGCCAGCGGCTTCGCCCGCGCTATACTTGAAATCCCGTTTTTTCCCGTTCCCGTGGGAATTTCGGGAAATCCTTTCTTAGCGGATGCCTACGTCATAACATCTGCCTGCGTCCCAAATTTCAGCCCGATCCATCCAGTGGTTTCGGCTGTGCGTTGATAGATCACTATGTCAGTCAGTCAGTCACCTTTGAGTTTTATATATTTAGATAGCTTGGAATAGTTCAGAAGCCAACGTGTGTGATTCCGACTTGCACTTGGTTAGTTTTCAAAGCAATTTTGACAAGTAGATTGTCTAAGCTGAAAATTTGATTTTCATGTGTGAGTGCAAATACCAATAGCGATAGTCCATCCTTGTGTGAGCTATAGCCTGGGTAGAATTTTCATTAATTTCACTCAATTTAAAGGCCCATTTACACATTGCGATTTCATTGCCCGTTGCTTGCCATTTTATTGCAGGAATATTTGACCGGCGACCATTTACCTATTGCACGATTACGTTTACACAGTGCAAGTAGCATCTTGCTGCAATAAAATGGCAAGCAACGGGCAATGAAATCGCAATGTGTAAACGGGCTTTTAGAATTCAAAAAAAATATTATCAGCAGTAAAATAAAAAGAAAATTTACAGCTCACAGAAAATGAATACCATTTTTTTCAGTAAAACCCTTCCATAATTCAAACCGCGATGAGGTTTGAAAATTAAAATTAAAAATTAAAATTTCCTCGGCGTGGCATCCATTTTGGAATGGTGTTTATGGTAATAAATTATGTGTAATGGTTGATAATGAGCATCTAACGACCTATAAAAAACAGACAATGGAATTTTGTATATTTAAACTATAGTTTAATTGGATACACTTAGCATATTCTGTCACTGAAGATTTTATTATCATTCTAATCCCTACTAATATTATAAATGCGATAGTAAATCTGTCTGTCTGTCTGTTACGCTTTCACGCCTAAACCAGTGAGCCGATTTTGATGAAATTTGATACAGAGATAAAATAGACCCAGAGGTAAACATAGGCTACTTTTTATCCCGGTACAGGATATAGTTCCCTTGGGAAGCGGGCGAAGCCGCTGGCAGAAGCTAGTATATGGTAAAAACTATATCATTTCAATCTCTGCGTTTGCCGAATTTCATCTAAATTGAATCAGCCGTTTTACCTTAACATTGTAATATAACTTCACATTTTTAAGGAAGAACAAAAAACATATCTGAATAGTTTGTTTGAATGCGTGTATCTCAGAAACACTGAGTTTATTTTAAAAATTCTTTCAGTGTTCAATAGCTCAGTTACCAAGGATAAGCTACGTTTTATCCAAATCCACTAAATAGTTCCCACGGGACAAAAGTGAAGCCACTGGCAGCTATTTACATACCCATAGTTAATAACTTTCCATCTCAACACACACTTAATAATAAGTTTAAAATTCCCAAAAACCAAAATTCAATTAATTTCATAATTAGCCTACTTTCTTCAAGATATCAACCCTCAACAGTAGAAACCCTTTGAAATATTTGAACTAAGTTCAGAGTGCCAATTCGTGTTCCCTTTGTCTTTTAAAAACTTGTTCAAATTCATGGCGCTAATAACATTAAGTAATTGGGAGTCAAAGCTGTTTAATTAGTGTGGTAGTGATAATTATTGTTGGAATTATAGATGGAAGACGCTTTGTGATTATTATTTATTCCTGTAGGCTGTAAATGTGACTACGAAACTGTCTTTTTATTGCGGCCATCTCTGAAATGGCTAAACCAGTTTTGGCGTGACTTTCGCTAGCAGACAGCTGATATGTAACATGAAATAACATCAGCTACTGTTTATCTAGGTGTGAAAAGTAGTTCTCTCAGATCGTGGGTGGGAACATAGGAAAACAGCTACAAAAGCCATTTAAAAGGAACTTTCATAATTTTTAAGGTACATTATTCTTGTACGATTCTGCACACAATATAAAGTCTAATAAAACTTTCCATCTTTGTAGCTTTTTAACCGACTTCAAAAAGAGAAGAGATTTTAGTCATTCTATACAATTAAGTACTTTTATTTCACCTCACAGCGACAATCTCAAGTTGTTTACATATTAAATTCTCTCCTTACAAAATAAACAAAAGAACAATCAACGCTACCAAGACTTTTCCGACTTCCTATCTCACGAAACGACTTCATAAATACTCGACAAAGTCCTTAGAACATTATGTAATGAATAGTCAGCTATTACCAGAGTAAAGTCGGCCATATGTAAAATTGCCTGCACTTAATATCTCGACTGTCGCGAGATACCTTGTTAAGTGTTAGACATCTCTTTAATGAGTGTTATTTATTTTTTGAGTGTGTCTTTGACTTCTTGTGTACGTTTTGAATGTGTAAATGACTATCAGAAGCGGTGTTGTGCATATTATGTAGGTGTCGAGTTTTTTGTAAGAAAAGCTCGTGGTGGCAAGTAGCAGCCGCAAGCGTCGATTCAAAATAAGGCTAAGTAATGTTTGGCGCGGTTGGTCTGTGGATGGGAGACCATATTACCATGACGAGTTCCTTCGTGTGTCTAGGAGGCACGTTAATTTGTAGGGTTCCGTACCCAAAGGATAAAATGGTACCCGTATACTGAGACTTCGTGTGTATGTCTGTCCGTCCGTCTGCCACCAAGCTGTATCGCAAGAACGGTCATCTGTGAAATTTTCACAAATGATGTATTATTGCGATGTTTGTGCGATAATCAAAATATGTTGTGCACAGGCCCTTACCAAAACAAAGAATGAATTTGATAGCCATGAAAACTTTCTTCCCTCTCCTAACGAATAAGGAAACCACACGTTAATTGTGTTCTAATTGCAGAAGATCAGCCATTCAGGAAAAACTTTGTGTTTTTTCAACATAATTACAACCTTGAAGGGAGAACGGCCGCCATTATTTTGAGCGGAGTAATAAAGAAGATGGATGCGGCATTTTAATAAAAAACGAAGCCACACAATATAGTGTTCAGATTATGTCATTATGTGATACTTTTACTGGAACATGACTTGCAATATAAATCAGTACTGGTACGTAAATAAATAAATACCTAACATTTCAAAAAAGAAAAACAACAAGGGTGTGTCACTGTCGGCCCACGCTCAATATAAATAATCTTTAATTCATCCATATTTAAAAAAGTCCATATTTAAAAAAGAAAGAAAAAGAAAAGAATAACAATATTTAAGTCACCCTCTCAATCAACGACCTCCAAAGCGGAGATGAGAACCTGTTTGCTATCAATGTAAGGTTCCGTAAGTTTTCGATGATAGCTCATACTTATCCCGACCCCCATCAACTCAGGTTTAATTTAATCACATAATATGACGGGTCGACCTGGAAGCCTACAACCATGATTGGTGGGAACACTCAAAGGGTCGGAAGGAGTGGAGATGAAAAACGAAGAACTCTTTGCCAAGCCAAGAGACAGCAGGAAAAGTAGGAAAATATTTCTGTTTTTTGCCACCATAATGCCGCATCTATAATACCCTCTAGCCACTCACTCGAGGGTCGCGAGCAGTCTTTTGTATTCGTGATTGATGATCATACGTCGCGTGATGCGTGCTATCGGTGAGGAACTATCACGTCATGTTATATCATGCACTGGCTTCTAAAAGGGCTGTATTTTTAGACTAGATTTTTTTAAGCCTTGAGTTGTGATAGACTAGCGGTTAAAGTAAGCCTTCGATGGGAACTCATCAGATGACTCATTCTTGGTCCGGTATAGCGTGAGGGAGTGTCAGACTTTTACTGACTAAAACCCACCGTGTTCCTTCTTGAGCCGCCGAGATTTGGCGTTGAGTGTACCAGGGCTGCGGTAACTCGCGCGCACAATGCTGCAGCCTTAGCAGGCTTTGGTAATGCAAGCCTCTCAAGTATGAATATTGTGATTGATTCCAGGTCAGCCAAGTACCAACTTATGTAATTTTCAGATAAGTTCTTTCTAAGTAAATAAGCCTTGGACAGCACTGACTGAGTAAAAGTGAGGTAAACCCGAACTTTAAAGTCTAAAATCACCAATACGCCTAGAGCAAGCCTGATAATTCTCATCGCATGCCGCTCATTCTTTCCCTATATTTTGAAAAGAGGTCTGTACCCTGCAGTGGGACGATAAAATAGCTAATTTGCTTAGTTAGTCTCCTATAATAATTTGTTTCGAGATTACTAGTCTCTTATAAATTTTATGACCTATTTTTTTACCAAAACTTTTCGCCAAATCGACTGAAATCCTCAATAAAATTCACTACACGCATAATTCTTTCCCATAAAAGCTAAAAGATATAAATAAAAGTCTCGAAAATCACATCAATCCTTACTAAATTGCTGGCCGCACAAAGCCAGTAGGACCGAACAAAGCGCAGACAAAGCCGGGAGGCAGTCAACATGTATACAGATGGGAAATTGTTTTCGCAGCGATTCGAAATATTCGCGGTTTTTCACGCCTGTTCGTATTCTGTTGAATGACTGATTCGAAGGCTCGTTGGACTGAGCGATTGGGACATACTGCTATTTGTTTAGTATGGCCTGTGATCGTAAATGTGTTGTGTCGAAAATACACACATCAAAAGTGTCTAGGGATCAAGCATTTTTATGCGGATTTCTTGAGATTGAGATGTGGCTTTGTAATAAATTTATGATTTTATAAATTCATATGGATCCTTTTTGGTGCATTTCATAATTTGAATCAGGAACTGTGAATCAAATTCGAGTAAAAGATGAAAATCAGCTGTCAATATTTTCCCTATAAAAACATACAACGCATTGAAGACATTATTAGTGCTACTGTTTCCCTACTACTGATTAAAACCAACGTTATTATGGAGCGGCGACGTCATTTAAGCAGGGAAGAAATGCTCAGAGCCGTGGGAATGATAGAAGCTGGTTCCCGGCAACGTACTGTGGCTTTAGCTCTGAATACAAGTCAGAGTGTTATCAGTCGACTTTGGACACGTTACCGAAGCAC
>NWSH02000296.1:9476377-9488617 GCA_002382865.2 Heliothis virescens | reverse complement strand
TTTTTTTGTTGTTGCAACGAACATGGGCGGCCATTCCACAGCGTGATTTGGATGAACTCATTTTGAGTATGCCAAACCGATGTTCTTGTGTTGTTAGTGTTCGCGGTAGAAACACGGATTATTAATTGTTTAAGTTACCCAATAAAATTTTAAAGAAAACTGTTATTTCAGTCTTTTTTTCAAACTTTTGTGTTAGTGGTTCAAATGTCAAAAATCCCTTTATTAGGAAAATGGCAAATTTCTTTATTAATGCAAAGGTGACTTGGTTTATCGTTACTGTGACAAACGAAAACACTTTATTTGATGAATCCTTAAAGAAAATTTTAATTAATATCAATCAGGAGAAAAGTTATTGCAAAAATATATGTTGATCCCTAGACACTTTTGATGTGTGTATCTATTAATTACTATCCGTCTTTTTGTTGCTATATAAAAAAAGAAACAGAAAAATACAAAAATAGGGTCCCACCGGGGACCATTTTGTGGTAAATTAAAGCAATCCAAAAAGTTTGCCATGCCTTTTTACGGCTTCATTCCTGACAAGGAAAAAGGTGGAATCCCTATAACACCACTTGATTGTCCTTCTGTGTCTCACGGCTCTTTATTTCGTGAATTCGTGGAAGTATCGAGTTGAAAAAAAAACCGTATACCGAAGTATACATGCTATACACAAAAAACACACATTTTGAAACTCTCAACGAAATTATAACTCATATTATTATAGTAGAAGCTCGCTAACCGCATCAGCCGTGTGTAACACAGCCGTGAAGCTATTGTTTAATATTTCTTTCATAAAACATTACGCGCAGTGTTCATCACTTAGTCGAAGCATTTTTATTAAATAGAGACTGTTCTAGTTTCATAATTTAAACAATATTGAGAACGCGGGGAACAGGTAGTTCTCGCAGACGGATAAAAAGTAACATGTTTTTGTAGACTTTAAGTACAGACAAGACACATCAAGTTACCACAATCTGTCAAATTTCTGAAATCGATTTTCAACCTTATCGCAATGGGCCTACTCCCATTGCGATAAGGTTGTTGTAAGGTTAATGTTTGATTGTTAAAATTTGACAGATTCGGGTACCGTGACCCTGTCGTCTGTACCATATTTCAAAGACAAATAAAAATATTTATAATTATTATTATCACTTCTCATAAATAATGACATACACTTGTGGAGTGATTTTAAATTATGTATAATTACACATCTATACAATATGTTACAATAATGGGGTTGCACATGGCAGTTTCACGGACGAACTTCTAAGCTGTAGCTCTTAAAAGATAGATGAGGCTGCGGGTTTGTTTGAAAGAGGCACCACAGCCCTGGTATACAAAGGGTCCTATAGGAACGTGGGTGTGTTTTAGCCAATAAGAGTCGCCCTTTTTCGCTCCATATTACAACGGGGGAGACTAATTTAATGACTTCCAAGCACCCATCTGCCTAGCCATTTCCCAACTATCTCGGGGTCGGCTTCCAGTCTAATCAAATGCAGTTGAATATCACTGTTTTACATACAGTGACTGACTTTTGAACCCAGTTACCTGGGTAACCCAATACCCCTTGATAAGACTGGTTATCAGGCTTCCTGGCTTCTTTTTTCCCGGATAGACTAAAGTTTGTTCAAATGCAGAACAATTGCGATTGACCAATTATTTAGTACATGGAAGTCTTAATTAAGAGCCGTTTATAAAATTGGCACGATTTGTATCTGATTTCAATGCGTATTGTATCCTAATTAAATTAGGTATTGTATTTGTGTGAATAAGACTTCCGTGGTAAAGAAAATGCGCGTTCCACATATCGTTCTACTCAAGTTTTAGGCTACTTGTCTCAAGTTTAATCTAAATCTGTTTAGCAATTTTATGTTCAAAGTATAATGGCGTCCAAGGCCAATTGTTGGACACGGCGGCTGTTCCCATATAAGGAGATCAGCCAGCTGCGCAGGACCTATTATAGTGCACAAGCATTTACGCAGACACAGGTGCACTCCCTATTTCCTGACTCTCATAACCCGATGGGACGGCAATCCGACACCACCGGAGAGAGATCAAGATTTAACAGAGCAAACAGAGCTTTTACATTTAGTATCCCCAGCTTAAGGAAATCGTGGGGCTCTATAATATTTTTAAAACTAGCTTCCGCCAGCGGTTTCACCCGCTTTCTCGTAGGAACTATTGCGCGTACCCGGATAAAAAGTAGCCTATAGCCTTCCTCGATAAATTGGCTATCTAACGCTGAAATAATTTTTCAAATCGGACCAGTAGTTCCTGAGATTAGCGCGTTCAAACAAAAAAATTCTTCAGCTTTATAATATTAGTATAGATTACTTACATCACTAGTCGTTTGTGGGGGACTTATATCAGTGACATTCTCTGGACCTCCAGCAGCCCTCGTAACTACATCATCGCCAGTCGACATTTCTGTAGGTGAATATACATTCTCTTCATTCGTAGTATCTTTATACATTTCTACATAATCTACGATAGGATAGTCGGTAGAATTGTCTTCGTTGACATCGTAATACGTAGTATCGAATTCTTCTATCTGAAATACCTCATTCTCTTTCTCTCCTCCTAGTTTTTCAAGAATCCTATTTATTTGTGCTGTTTTGTTTTTAGTTGTATTTATAACTTCTGGTTTAGGAGTTGTAGTTGTTGTAATGGTTTCTGTTTTCTTAACATTTTTCTGCACTTCGTTTTTCGATGTGTAATGTTTTATTGTTCCATTTTCTTTACCTTCTGATTCCTCAGTTAAATCCAGGTCAATCTTAGCATTTCCCTTTTCAAAGTCCACGTTAAAATCGAAACTTTTGACGAAAATTTTCGTTTTGTTATTAACATGTTTGAAAACTAGACTAGTCTCGTTCAACCGATTTTCAAACCAGCTGGTAATGTGACGAAGGATTTGGTTCAAATCATCAAGTCCCACATCTTTGATTTGATCGAATTTCGGTACTTGTAGTGTAATATCAAAATTTTCTATAACTGATGTTTCTTTAAGAACTTCATTTACTGTTTTAGCTTCACAGTTAGTTTTATTAACACATTCACTTTTAACACTTGCGGATAATATAGCACATACCACAACTGGTATTATTTTCTTCATATTTACTAAATATACGTGAACACACTACATGAGTTGTTATACAAATGCATACTATGAATTGTTTTGCTGTTCGTAACTTTATTGTTTGTACGTTGTTTGTGAACTTTATTAGCGATGATTTAAGGTTTATTTTTGTTTGTTTGTTTTGTTTTGGGAAAGATGTCTTCACCTTGAAGTTTCGTGGCTTCGCTGACTTTGATGGACGATCGCAATAATTAGTGAGGATTGTTAGGACTTAGTGATAGGAGGAGTGGGGAGCGGATTTGCTATGCATGTGTACAAACGCAATGACCTATTCAATAGAATAGAATAGAATAGAATAGAAATATTTATTTGCTAGAAAACATGTGTATACATACACACACACGCAGGTGCATGCATGTAGGATAATATTACAATTAGGTACAGGTAAGTGCTTGAAAACATGTTTGCCACTTGTCGTGGCATGCAAATATTTATAAATTGTTATGAAAGTTACTTATGATATTATAAAAAAGAGTGTAAATAGAATAAAAAAAAAAAATAAAAAAATAGAGGTTTACAAATCAAAAAACATTTACTTATTTTTTATATTATTTAAATCAAATATTTTTTCATCGAGAAACTCTTGAACTTTATAGTATGCTCTCTGTGTTAAAAACAATTTGAGCCGACGTTTCAGGGCTTCGGTATTGAGTTCTCTCCAGGTCTTAGGCAGTTTATTATACACAATGGGTCCCATACAAAATATACTTCTGCGCATAAGTGCAGTTTTACACGGATGGAGACAATAATCGCTCTATCTTAGTAACTGTAAAGCTGTCTATCCGTCTGATTGTGACAAGTTAATGACTAAACAAGTGAACTAATGCCGCTCTTAAACCTATTACTGGTATTAAATATGTTGGAGCCTTAGGGGTATCAATCTGCACACAACGTTAAAAGTTAGAATACGTATGTGAGCAATGACAATTCCTCCATACCTCCTTATGCATGCTATCAAACACGGTAATACCAATTACGGATTGTGTAGTTTATGAAAAGACTATTATTTTAATTTCACTACTTTCACAAGCGTCCCTGGGAACTAATTCGTGACATCATACTTTGAAATTATTTTTCAAACGATGCATCAATTCCCAAGGTTAGCACGTTCAATCAATCAAACAAACAAGACTCTTCAACTTTATATCTAAGTACGAATATAGTCCAAAACCAAATATAAAATTACGTGCAAAAAAACATAGTCAATCTAATTTATTAACTAAACATCTCCGCTACACCGCGAGGCTAAGGCCATAGCCTTACACATCAAAGCTTAGACAGACTGGTCACGATCAACAACTGTAAGATTTTAATTGTTCAGTCCAATTACTGGTTCTTTGTGATTTCTATGGCTATTATTAATAATTATAGGAGAATTTTTTTTTTAATTTTTTTCTTTAAGGGTGGGTTGTTTTATCAATGATCGAAAAAGATGGATATTTTAGAGTCCTTGAAAATTCTTCGACCTAAATAATGTCTAATTTTATTTATTTCAGTCTTCATTCATTAATCACCACGCTTACTCAAAGCGGGTTGGTGATTTCAGATTTTTACAGGCCAGTTTTCCTGGAGATGTTTTCTTTCAGCTTTAAATCAGCCATTGATGTCTAAGATATACCTTGAAAGTACATACCTACAAACTTAAAAAAACTGCATTGGCAATTATTTACATGCACGTGAATATGTAACGTTGACCATTTTTTTGCACTTAAATGTATGTAGCTAAGAGTCGTGACGATCGCCGGTAGTAAATATGAAGATATTTTTAAAATATAACTACAAAAAAAACTACAATTAAGCACCTCATTTTTTGCGTAACATTTTTGTTGCTGCTTTGGAGAAAAAAATGGTTAATAAATAATTATGATACAGTACATTTTAAATATTTGACCTCTAAAGATTAACAGGTACCTAATCATTATTATCAGCCTTTTTTATCGTCTTACTGCCTTTTCTCGTAATGAGAACGTGGATGAGCATTAATCACCACGCTTGCTCAAGGCGAATTGGTGATCTTAAACTTTAATGTCCTGGGTTTCTCAAGATATTTTAGCAATGCAATTTTTCAAAAATTCTTATGAGGTAAGTGGTTACGAATTAGTTATGGCATCAACGTTATCTTCGGCTATCATAATCATCTGGATAGCGGTAGCCTATTCTCAACTCTAATGTGTCGGCTTCCACTCTAAAAGGTTGTAGCTGAGTACCAGTATTTTTCATGGATCAACTGCCTATCTGACTCCCTCAACCTAGTTTCCTGAAACCCCTTTTAGTATCCCTTGGTAAAACTGATAGTGAGAGTTTGTTCCTACAAAATCGTGTCATTCGAAACACGGAGAAACTATGTATGACATACAGTCACCCATACACAGATCGACTAAGCGTTGCATAACTTTATGATCGATCAATCTTTGTGGTTGCTTATAGCTGCGACATACTCATGGTTTTCAAATGCAATAAAAATCATTAGATACATAAACACCTTAATTTAGAGTGCTTCTATTCTTCATGAAGACCAATAAAAATCGAGGCTAACAATTATACAACGTATAAGAGCAGTCTTAATCACCAATTACTGCACACATCGTCACTATAATATGTTATCTACATCAGATGACTCAACATACATGCATTGCATTGTTATGAAACTGGACAAATTCTCATTAACTACTTTAGTTTTAAGTAATTCTGTAATTCTTTGTTAATTTGGGAGTTAATGGGGCTTGCTTCTCATGAGTAAGCATTTATTGAGATAAAATCAACTTTTATTTCAAAATCTTTCGAAGTATATCGGCGAAAGGAAAGCAACGTGAGAAATTCAGCATTTACGTAATTAACTTATAATTCTAAATTAAAATGACTAATCCCTTATGGAAAATATTTATGGCTAACTGTTGACCGCGGCTTTATCCGCATCCCATGGAAACTACTTCCCGTACCCGGATCAAATATAGCTATGTCACCCGGGCTTAGTGTAGCTTCCTAACAGTGAAATAATTTTCCAAATAGTTTCATTAGTTTCGGAGCCTTAACACAGAAACAATAAAAAATCTTTTTAATATTAGCACCTATAGAAGTTTATATGAAATGTTACTACAAACTTATAAAATTACTCACCATTATAATTTTTTCAGGTTTCCCAGTAACCATCTCCACGTCTTCAGAGCTTCTTGTGCTCATCTTGCTCATATCAACCAGGTCCTTCATCAACCTCTCATCTTCTTCATCATCAACCAGCTCGTTTTCGTTCGCTTTCGTTGTTAGAACTACCGGTTCTTCTGTAACCTGGTCAACCATTGCCTCTGAGTCGTCACCAACCAAATAACCTTCTATTGTTGTTGTATGTTCTATTATAGATTCTGTTGTTTCTTGTTGTTCAGTTGTGTCATCTACATCAACACATCTTTTAGTTTTATCACTTTTTGTTGGTTGTACTGTGTAATAGAGTTTGGTTACTGCCGGTTCTTCACTAACCGTTGTTTTAGGTAAATCATCTTCTATTACTACTCCTGTAACTACTGTTTTTAATATATTTTCATCTTTTTCATTTTCTTTGGCCTCAGATTCAGTACCTGCATTCATAGGTGGTGTTTCTTGTTTTAGTGGTTCTTCAAGAAATATATAATCAACAAATATAGGTCTTGTAGGTAACTCTATGTAATCTTTCAATTGTTCATAGACAATGTTCCTTTTGACTTTACCTTTAGGATCGATTTCTTCTTTCATGAATTCATCGATATCAAAATCGTTGACTGTTGAAACATCGATATATTCTACATCAGTAGTAGTGTATGATTCTGTTGTGTATGTATCTACTTCTACAACAGTTAATTTTAGTTCTGATATCGTTGGTATCCTTTTGATTGTGATATTAGCATTTATGTAGTTGTAAACATCAGGCCAGTATCTCGCACTGTATAGAAACGATGATATGAGAAACATTATCACGAATAACATCATTAGGATTAGCAGTTTTATTATCATTTTTAACATTGGCTGTGATAACTTCATCTTGTATTCTTTTAACTTCTTTTTCAGTAAGAATATCTTAAAAAATATCACTTATCAAGTCCACACTTAAAGGCACTATTTCACTGAATGACGTTAAACTTTTGGAATCACTGGCTACTAAAGTCATGTGATAACGAAATGAAGTCCAAATCAACACTAGCTTGAAAATCCAAAGTATAGTTCCACAAGGGTTTTCTATAGGATCATTTAGGAGCACATATATGGGTGCTATTGCGCAGTATAAAACAATACACCATATACTTGCCTTGTAGGTCGGGAGACTAATGGTTACTCAGTTTAGATCTAAGATCATCAATATAATCATTCAGTGTTTGTGAGTCATTATGTCAGCTGTCGACAGATTTATTTACATATGTAGTTGATAGTATGTTCACGATTGTGAAGAAAATCTAAGGTAGAGTATGTGGTGAGTCGTGAGTAGAATTAAAATTCAAACTGTTTATTATTAGACACTTCTATGTCAATTGTAGATTTAGCATTCTTATAGCAATTAGTCTGGCTCATTAGTGTTTTATTACATTAGCTTTGAGTAAAGGTAAAATCAAAATAAAAAAAGCATTTATTCAAAGTAGGCTGAAAAACAGCACTTTTCAAACGTCAATATTACATGAGACAGCCCTTCACCACTTCCAGAAGAAGAAGTGGCGCAACAAACTCCTCAGCAACGCATGTTTGTCTCTTAGACAAAATTAAATATTCATAGTATACGTGATAAAGTACCTGGATACTAAATTTCATCCTTCCTCTGGACTTTCCCGACTATATTAAGGTTAGCTTCCAGTTTAATGGTATGCCGCTGAGTACCAGTGTTTCACATGGAGCGACTGCCTATCTGACCTCCTCAACCCAGTAAGCCAAGCAACCCTCTTGTTGGTAAGAACACTGTTTTTCCTAGCGCCTAAGATTTTTGTATAGCAATATTTCTTTAAACAAATCTTTTGCTCACAACATATTTTCTAACCATATTTTTCTCGCTAATTTTGTAATTTTAACATAAATATAATTTAATAGCGACTAAAATAGTAACATAGGTGAAGTTAGTTATAATTATGCAGTATGCACTGCTCGCACTTTCAGTTCATTAATTAGTTCTGACTAACCAACAAGTAGGTTTGTAACTATTTAATGCAATTAAGCACTCTGACTGAGAAATGCAATTAGTTACACTACCTATATATTATAAATAACTTAATTTTATAAAGGTAAGAGTTTTAATTGTTATTGATATGCCCCAAAAAATTGTCATACTTAATTGCAATCCTACTTATAAATCCCACCAAAAATATTTCATGTAAAATGTCGCCAAGACTACCACATAAGGTTAGCCCCGTCAAAAAGGTAAAAGATCTCATGTAGAGCCAAGCTTCTGTTCAACTCTAATCCTAACTTTACAAATTCTACGTATCAGCAAAAATGCATGACTTCGACGTTTCGCAACCGTCGTGGAGGTGATACAAATTTTAATATTTAGTTGGACCTACATAAATCAAACAGCAAAAAAACTGTATAACAATTATTTATTACACCTTAAAAAACTAAATAACAACAACAATATTTACAACACACACACACAAACACCCAACAACTCGATAACAACAGAACAACAACACAACATAACAACAGTAACAACACAACAACAAGGCGGTTTAAACATACAGGTCTTATTTAATGGCCTGAAGCTTACAATATTCCTGGCCTCAATATTTCTAAAATATTAAAGTTCCCATATTTTAACACGAAATATCATTTTTAAAAGGTGGGGAAGAGTTTTCAGCATAAAGATAACAATGCTTTTAAAGTGTATGAAAATTAAATTGTAAAGAAACAGTGCTTTAGAAAATTGGTATTTTCTTTTGCGTAGAAATAACTGCCCTTAGACAGACATAAAGCAAGTAACATTCAATAACTGCGGATTCCAATAACTTATCTATCTGTAGCGATTTGAGATATAATTTTAAAATTACGGATAGATAATTTATAGAGATCTGTCGAATGAATGACAGTAAAACAAAAGATAGTCAACGTAATATTCAACGACCTTTTTTGTCCCTAATTTAAATCTTATGCTGACCCTTCTTAGTGTGAATGATAGTTTCGTAAACGGGAACCTTAAAAGGCACAGGTTTTTCTACAGGCACCAAAATATGTTTAACCACCTCAAAAGGTACTTCCTTCACCTTAGGTACATGTACCACCCTTTCTACGGGGTAGGGTACGGACTTTTCTACAGGGATGGAAACCTCTTTAACAATAGGGATTACAACGGCCTTAGGTACAGGTACTTGAATAGGAATAGGGTGGGGCACAGGTATGATAACAGGTTGATTGATTTTGAACTCTACGTTCTTAGGCAGAGGGACGACAATCTCTTTGTAGTGTTTGATGGGTTCCGGGTTTTCTTCTTCAACGTGCTGGTGAACTGGATATACGTGGGATTTTAAGTCGTGGCCACCGTAATCACCACCGCCGTAATCCCCACCGTCGTGGGAACTGCCACCGTGACTTCCGAAGTCGAAACCGCCGGAGAAGTCGCTGGCTTGGTACTGTGAAGAATGGAAACAGATTATTAATTGTTTTAGGGTGCTAAGAAATTAATTACTAAGGAGGGCTGAAAAATCTGTAATGAAATGAGACAGTAGGTTATATACATATATTTAAAACATTTTAGTTAAAAAAAATCTATGTATTATTTTCGAGCATACGTATGGGACAACTAGGGACAACGCTCTATTTATTTTATATTTCTTCCAGGTCAGTTCAGTTCAGTTCTACAACTCAAACACGACGTTCGTAAATAAAAAATCATTTGAAACTGCTCACTTTTAGCAAGTAAAAATGTCCCGGAATCGATTACTCGACAATTTAATAACAGCAACGTTGAAAAAATCAAATAAAAAAAAGACCCGTTTCCCGCGCGCCGACATGCCCGCTATTTAGTCTGTGGTTCCTTTTTCTTTTTTTCCTCAGTCTGTGGTCCGTTTTACTTTTTACAGTGACGTTTTTATTTTCGTTCGGTAACGGTTATCCAATCTGTTAGACTCGTTCGGAAATCGAGTTAATAGAGCAGATCTTTTTATGAAGTTACGTAATAGCTGTAACAATTGATTGTCCATTTCTATTTTAATTTGAAGCGGTGTGAATGCTTATTAACTTTACTTTCAAAGTAGAATCGAAAGTGTGTTATTATTACGCATATTTTCGTACTTTTTGTAACAGTCTAGACGTTGTAGAACTTTCTCGAAGTATGTTGAGCAAAGCCTGACAACTAGCAACATAATTCTCCAAAGTTCAAAGTGAGATACTTATTAAAGACCTATTCTAGACAAACAAAAACTTCATACCATTTGACGCTCAAGTAAAATTAAAGGCAAAATCTTCACGCCCTGTATCATATTGCAATATCATTGTTTTCATGAACACATCATTCTTTATTTTCGTAACCAAGGACCACCCTCACCTAATATATCATAACAGCTCCGAAGTCTCATAAAACATGAAATCTACTGACGGCTGTTTTTCCAATAAAAGTCTATCAACACCGACAAGATACAGGCCACCTTGAGAACATAATAAAAAAAGAAATAACGCAAGAAAAAACATATATAATATACTTTTATGACATTTATATATTTCTGTTAAAGAAAATATACATTAAACTTTTAGTATTTGGGGTTCCTTAGCTCGCATTAGATGTAGATGATGTAACGCTAGTTTTTTCCTGGGCAGTATTGTGTCTAGCTTAAGTATTTACAAAATGAGCCTATTATCTTCAACGGAGTAAAATCTATGATTAAAAGCTGCTCAATAAGGCTTTGGTGATGATAAATACACTATACTTGACAACATTTTTCTGTATTACTTGATACCCTATAAATAAAATTTTGTGTGAGAGGAGGCCTGTGCCCAGCAGTGGGACGATAAAAAGACGAAAAAGACTTTTCAAAAGTCCTGTATGAATTTTAAAGCATTATAATTTGATAAAAAATTTCAGGTGGACTATTTTCGGATGAGAACTGACCAATCCACAAATGGACCAAAAATTTTTTGAAAAATTACATGTCAGAGTAACACGGTACGGAACCACAAGCACCTTACCAGCTCAAACCCACAATATAGCTAGGAAATAAATAGCCCACCCCAAATGTATTACCGTTGAATTTTTTAATATAAGTACGGTACGTACAAAGGGATGTTTTTTATGTGCCAACATCAAAGACCAAAAGTACGGGATTAATAATATCGCTCCTCATTTCAACAAAATGATAAAAATGTGGTTCTTGTGTATTACAATATTACTTGGTCCTTGTATACGGAGGTTCTAGTTTTTTCTTCAGGTGATAAAATCTAGGGTAAGCTGTAAGAACAACTATTTTTCACATGTAACGTTACCATATGGGTCTGGTTAAATCCAGAATATTTTACTTGTTGTTTTTGGGCCTTTATTTTAAGACTAAGGTATATTTGAACGTAGCATACTTTATTTTCTTTTTCACTATTTTGTAAGAAAATATTGTTTTAGTAGATACTATCTGGATACCTACACACTAATCTTCGGTATATTTATTGCATTGCTCTAGCTTGTTATAAGACTTCAATTCCCTAAGAAGAAGAAAATATGGTTATGAGACTTAGGACAAAATGATCTAGTCTTCCTTACCTGTTGGTCCTGTTGTGAAGCAGCTTGCTGGTACGGCGAGGAAGCCTGTTGGTACTGCTGCAGCAGCGAGTTGTAGGGCGTCCACTGCATCTCCTCGGCCAGGGAGCTGGCCAGCAGCGCGCTCACACACTGGAAGATAAACAAATGATATATTATTTCTAGTTTATTAAAATACAATGAAGCGCTTTGAGAAAAGGTGCCTTCGCAGCTTGGCTGGTCCAGGGGTGGGCCACGTCCGTATCTATACTAATATTATAAAGAGGAAAACTTTGTTTGTTTGTTTGTATGGTTGTAATGAATAGGCTCAAAAACTACTGGACCGATTTTAAAAATTCTTTCACCATTCGAAAGCTACATTATCCACGAGTGACATAGGCTATATTTTATCCGGGTACGGGCAGTAATTCCCACGGGA
>NWSH02000296.1:9463515-9474274 GCA_002382865.2 Heliothis virescens | reverse complement strand
TTTGTTTGTTTGGTTGTAATGAATAGGCTCAAAAACTACTGGACCGATTTTAAAAATTCTTTCACCATTCGAAAGCTACATTATCCACGAGTGACATAGGCTATATTTTATCCGGGTACGGGCAGTAATTCCCACGGGACGCGAGTGAAACCGCGGGAAAACGGCTAGTCTCTAGCTAAATGTATACTATGCTTGAGTAGGATTGTCAAAAATTTATCAATAGGTATCAGTGTTATGTCAATTAATTACGTACGCTTTCTTTTCTTGTCTTTGTTTTAATTATTAACGTTCCAAAAACACGTGCGGTTAAGTTTGTTACTTCTTCACCCACAGACGGCTGAACGAATTTTGGTGAAACTTGGCAGTAACATAGCTTTTAGATCAGAATAATTTATAGACTAATTTTTATCCGAATGCGAGAATAAGTTCCCTCAAAAAACGGACGAAACCAGCAACTGTTTATTCCAAGTTTTTTTCTCTCAGAAACCTCTAGACTTTTTCAACCATATTTTGTGTGTACAAAACACAGACATCAGTATTCAGCCAGTAATTCTGAAACTACAAGCATTGTTTACAAGTTGGTGCCATGAGCCACAGAGTACGTTATGAAGTCATATCAGTTGTGAACAACTGCAATTTGCTAGACTGTGACTCATTTGGTGTAACTCGGGGAGATAATTTTAGACTGTTGTTGTAATATATGTATGTTGTACGTTATATATGTTTAATGTTTTGGTGTTTTTGTTATTTATTGGGGAATGTACGCAAGAGACGGTGAATTGGTGAACTAGAAACCTAAGTGTTGTGGAATTTTAGCTTGTATTATTAGTGGGCTTCCAATTATCGTTCATTAGAATTGGAACTTTCTCTGGCATACAAATAATTATTATTTCAAGAAATGGATTCGGAATTTACAAAATAAGATATTGCAACAATAGGTTAGTCAATATTATTACTCTAAAATTAAGTAGGCAATGCAATCAATAAGTACCTACATACTTCCTCTCTCCTAACCCTCTTAATTTGCTGTACCCCACAGGGTCCATGTGAACTAGCCATAAAAATATTAAGTTTCAACTTAATAAGCCCGGTAACAATAGAAATAGAGATTAATTGGCATTTAAACAATAACACATCCCTCTCAAATATGACGAACAAACAATGTCCGTTTCTGTTCTTATTACATAGTCAAAAAGGTATGTATTACATCCCTCACCTGACCTTTTCAAGAATACGAGACTAATTATTATGCGAAGTCAAAATGGCTTCAAAATCTACAATAGCTCGTCCCACGCTTGCTAACTGATAGTCGGGTTACAATGTAGGTAATGTCTAACTTAATCGACACATCAACGTTTTTCTTAAAACAACTGTTAAGTGTAAACTGAAAATACTAAGTTTAACTATTTTTCAGTTTTCAAAGTTAAACTCTTGTTTTAAGATAAATTTACGCTTTGTGTTGTTAATGAAAATGAGCCTTAATGAATCTCGGAACTTTAAAAGGACTGATGATATTGTATGGGAAAGCTCTAAAAAAAATATTTTATCCTAGTTTTCATTCGTTGTTAGTGAACAACTGTACAAATACCACGATTCATGAGATACTGCCTGATGACAAACAACAATGAAGTCTTAGTAATTTGGTCCTTTAGGGTGAAAAAGGACCAACAGAGCGAGTTAAAATTAAAAATTGGTCCTTATATCCTAAAAGGACCAATGTATATGCAGTTAATGTATATTTTAAAACACGAATTTATCGACATTGCGACAAAGTTATGGCTGCAGTATTGCAGTAATTCAGTAATATTGAAACTGCTCTTTGTCATCATTATAAACCTTTTATTACCCCACGAAGAGTAAAATGCATGGTGCTCACAACGGCTATAATGTTCTGTAAGTTTTCCCAAAAGTGTTGTGGTGAAAAATGGTATTAATTTTTGTGATTATTTTTGTAGTCTTGTTTACCATTGAAATTATTATAAGTGACTAGCTATCACCCGCGGTTTCACTCACCTACGGGATTTACCTACTTTCAGTATCTGGATAGAGATGAAAAGTGCTGTATAATCTAAAAATCCTATAATATTTTTACTAGGGATATAATATATCTTGTCCTTCCTCTGGTTCTGGGGTGACCACTAATTTCCAGCCATTTCTGAGTTATAATAATTAGCGTATATATCACGAGTTTTTGTTATTACCTAAGCTTATTATACGAAGAATGTAGATGATCAAATAAAAATCGTATTCCAAATTCAAACGTCTTTACTAACGGTGGATTTCTATACTCTATCTATCCACTGATTTGCAATTAGAGATTAAATTTGACACCAGCTCCATATAAACAATGATAGCAGCATAACCACGGATAGATAGCTTATCGAAGCTTATCCGCAGTTCAACTTAAATTTCGAAAAAGAATTCGAACAAATTCAAAAAGTTTCCACGATCAAAAGAGAATTTACAGCACCATCGTATTATTGGCTCAGAAAATGACGTTCTAAAATCAAAGGGTTTGTGTATGTGTGTGTGTATACGTTATGAACAGCGTGGCGATACATCAGGTGTATCTTGCTGTTCCAAGCACCGCCCTGATATACTGCGAGGGAATATACGGAGACATTGCGCTTGTAGAAGGAACGCTACTCATATCATGTTTAAAATTAATTTTCACTTAAATGAATAAATTAGAATTTTTAAAGAAATATATAGGTAGGTAAGTTATGAGTATATTGATATATATTGATAGTATTTTGAACAGACGGAAAAAGAAGAAAGTTCTCGAGTCAATACTATATGTAGGTTTGTGTTATTTTTTCTATGTATGACCACGCTTCTTCTTACGGAGTAGGCCGATTTTATTAATTTTCGCAGTCAGTTAGTTCACGCTTTTGTTTTAATATTTACTGCCAGCTTCACAGGTTCCAGATATAGTTCTAGATACCTATCTGACAGATAGGGCTACAGAAAAGTAATCAAAATTTAAAACATTTCTATGGAATTGTCTATCTAGAAGATTATCTGGACCTTTAATCTTACGTAGAAATTGACTAGTAGCTGTAACAAACACTTACATCTAAAACTATTTCAACAATGACCAAAAAAGTCCCAGCGAAATGCATCATTATCTATTATTCCATCTTGCCAGACTTACAAAAACCCCTTATTATTCACATGAATCAACTGGCTACACAAAAACATTGTTACCTAATAGTATTGTATAATGTTTTGGTCTGAAGCACTAGAAAATAAGTCTAGATTGCCTAGTTTATAAAGTCTGAAAAAATGACATAATTCTATTTCTACCACGTTTTGTAACATGCGCCTACTAAC
Organism: Heliothis virescens; assembly: GCA_002382865.2. Taxonomy (NCBI): domain Eukaryota; kingdom Metazoa; phylum Arthropoda; class Insecta; order Lepidoptera; family Noctuidae; genus Heliothis; species Heliothis virescens. Next base: position 9,470,941 of record NWSH02000296.1, on the reverse strand, counting down.
AATGTTGAAGCAAATGATCTCTTGTAAAGTTACAGTTTTGTGCTTTTTACGATGTGCACTGTTGCCATGGTGACGGCCATATAATGTACGAAAGGTCCACACGTCTGAATATAATCTCACTACACAAAACTGCAATAATCTCTTTGATTTACCTACAGCGCTAAACGTACCCATATCTTAAAATGGCTCGTTTACATACATCAATTACCTAATCACAGCTCTTCACCTACTTCGAGTCACCTTTTACTAAACACTAGCTTCTGCCAGCGGTTTCACCCGCGTCCCGTGGGAACTACTAAGCACACTCAGATAAAAAGTAGCCTATAGCCTTCCTCGATAAATGGGGTATCTAACAATGAAAGAATTTTTCAAATCGGACCAGTAGTTTCTGAGATTAGCGCGTTCAAATAAAGCAGCTTCAGCTTTTATTAGTATAGATTTTCACGTCGCGTTTTCTTCCACATTGCTCTCCCGTATATTCGGCGCTGAGAAGCCAGATATAAAATGTGTCCAATGGCTTGCGATGATACACAGCCCCAGCAACAAGCCCCAACGGTTATTTATTGCAGATAAAAGCAGTTTTTAGCTCTAATCTAACGATATGAGTAACAAAGGAAAACTCTTTGTCGTTGAGGCGAGAAAAGAAAAATAACTGCACGTTTAAAACTGTATAAAAAAGCTATTTTTAGTTGAAATAATTATTTGCCTAGCCTTTTCCAACTGTGATGGGGTCGGATGCAGCTGAGAACCAATGTTTTACGTGGATTGACTGCCTGTCTAACCTCCACGATACAGTTACCTGATACCCATTGGTAAGACTGGTTTTCAGGCTTTCTGGCTTCTGACTACCCGTAACGATTGCCAAAGATATTCAAATGACAGCTGGAGCCCGCCAGTTTGTCGTGCCTTTTTAAACACGGAAGAATTCGTCATGACAAGATGGTCATCCACGGACCGACCACGCCAAGCGTTGCTTAACCTTATGATCGATCAATCCGCGTGGCTTTGACTTAGCCACGAGCTCTTCATTTTTTTTTTAGTTTAAACATTAATGAGCCTTATAGAAAATTTATAGCAAAATTCATATTCTAAGTATTTTTACTGAACGATATCTGTTTTGGTCCTTCGGTACAGATTTCGATGCAAACTTATAGCATTTTTATTTATGCAAATTTACCACAAGGGTCAGCATTTTTTATAATTCGCCTACGTATAAAATTACTAATTCATTCAAATCGAATATTAACTTTAAGTAAGACTAGGCTTAAAACAGTAGCATAACACACTTCAAAAAAACCTCCTCAACTTGAATATCTTGCAGATCTTGTTCAGCAAACATTGCAGATCTTTTTCAGCAAACATTGCAGCTTCAATTTTTGCCGTGTTTTTTATTTAACATCGTAGCTTTGTTTACAGACAAATATATCACATGCAAAACTGTTTGCAGAATTGTGAAAAACATTTGTTTACATTGCACCCTGGTTATGTAAACTCATTTACCAATTAATAAATTGCTTTTTAAAAATGGACCGAAATTCTAGTTCAAGTCAACGTTACAGCAACATGAAACTTATTTTGATAAAATACTGAGAAATTATTAATGAAATTTTTCAAACAAAACCGATTGCATGCCAAAAATTTAACTTATATCTACATATACTAATATTATAAAGCTGAAGAGTTTGTTTGTTTGAACGCGCTAATCTCAGGAAGTACTGGTCCGATTTGAAAAATTCTATCAGTGTTAGATAGCCCATTTATCGAGGAAGGCTATAGCGGCTACTTTTTATCCGGGTGCGCCGAATAGTCCCCACGGGACGCGGGTGAGACCGCTGGCAGAAGCCAGTACTTTATAAGCTTGCTTCACTGTTCACTTTTAATAAAATATCACATGCTACTTATTTCCATAGGTATTCCTTTTTGTAATAAAAATCCAAAAAAACATTATTTTCCTACAAAAACACCACAGCTAAAACAACAAAACTTATCCACAGTGTCACTTTTTAAATATTAAAAAAATTATATCACAAAAAAAATATTGTAAAAAAAACTCACATATAAAATTACTGTGCACATTTTGATGTAACTGAGAGCGTTTCACAAGTGTTTGTGATGTCACAATAAAGTGCGGTGCAGTTTTATAGTCAGGTGACGGGCACTCCAGTTGATAGTTTGTGAAGTTTGCCGCGCTTTTAGGGTTCCGTCGAATAGGAAATGGTATTGGTCCTACATACGCAGACTACATTCATTGATAGTGTTTTGCGGAAAAGTAGGTTAATTACGTTTTGAGTATTAAAAAAAAATGGTGGTTTTCAGATTTAATTGACTTGTAGTAGCGTTAAGCTACCTTTCCAAAATGAATATAAATAAGATTTCCCGATAAATTACAATACCCTTAAATATTAATCATAACGATTTTACAGACTGAACGTCAAATAAATAATACTAAAACATTTTTCATGATTCCTCCCCTAATTAGCAAAGTTATAAATACAAAACTCAGGTGGCACAAAAGCGGACGCCTCAACTTGAATAGAAAAAAAATATAGTTACAAACGTGATATTATCAGAACTTAATTCAAATAAAAACAGATTCGAGATAAAAACAAAAAATCCTTTTTAAAACAAACTCGCCAAAAGTAAAGAAACAAACAAGTAAACTCCACATTACTACAGACGTCATTAAAACATTTTTTGTACGGAACCACATCTCCTAACGACGTGTCTATGAGAAACTAAAGTCTTTTATTTTGTTCTATATATTATAGCCAGTTTAACTTGACACTTACTTTAGCACTATTTGTTGGAGTTGATAGGTCTCTTGAAACTGGCTGGTTATATCATCGAAACTGTGGGCAATATAAGAAAATAAAATAAAACGATGTAAAAGTAACTTTGTAATACATTGCAGGTTTTGTTAAAAGACTGTAATTATAAATTAGTATTGGAACGGCAATGGATTAAATGAGGAAGATTATTTTCGAAATTTTCATTCAGTTCCGTTACTCAAATTTTTTTGGTCTATTTTCAAATCGATCCGGTATCTCAATTGAATGAGAATATTTTGAGAGCGTGTCTATTATGAAGTACGTAGTTAATTTGGTGTTTAGTACCTTCATAGTAGTTGCAAAATAAACATAAATTACACGCACACCGTAGCAAAAAATGACCAACAAAAAGTGGGAGAAAAAGGCTTATAGTATAATTTATGTCGGTGACCCCATTTTTTTGTGTAAACAGTTTAATTTGCTGTCGTTATTAGTTCTTAAAGTGAATGAAAAATGGTGTTACATATTGTTACGTATTGTTGTCTCTGTGCATACTTAGCTGAATGTTCTCTACCTACAGCTAGTTCAGGATTTAGAAGATATAGATAATATCAGCGAATTTTTGGAGTGGAGTCGTGGTGGACTAGTGGGTAAAGCCTCCAACCTCTCAAGTATGAGTGTGTGGGTTCGATTCCAGGTCAGGCAAGTACCAATGCAAACCCCCTTTTTCTTTAGTTTGTATTGTACTTTCTAAGTATGTCTTAGACACCAATGACTGATAAAAGGTGAAGGAAAACATCTTGAGGAAACCTGGACTATAATGTCTGAACCCGCATTGATCAAGCGTGGTGACAGTCAATCCTTCTCGATGTGAGAGGAGGCCGCAGCCCAGCAGTGGGACGATAAAAAAGGCTATATAAAAAAAATATGAAGCGATAGCTAAATTACGTTTTATATAGGTAGCCCTATAATATTTTTATTCGCTGGCCTTCTTTATTTTTACCGGGTTGTGCTTAGGCTCTCTCTGTCTATTGCATGGCAATGGTTATATGAAAAAGATATCATCTGTCTAGCCTTTTCCTTATGTTGGGGTCGGCGTGCGGTCTAACAAGAAGCAGTAGATTACCACTGTTTTACATGGAGCGACTGCCTATCTGACTACCTCAACCAAGTCACCCGGACAACCCAATATGCTTTTAGTCAGTCTTTCTGGCTAATGACTACCCGTATCAACAATATATTCAAACAACAAACCACCAATTTAACGTGCCTTCTGAAACACGGAGGAACTAAGCAAGACAATGGTCACCCATCCACGGGCTTACATCGTTAAGCATTGCCCAACGAGGCGGCCACACTTAATTTAGACGGGGAAACTATTTGCCGTACCCGGATAAAAATAGCCTATGTTGTTCCTCAGGGTCTATTCTATCTCTGTACCAAATTTCATCAAAATCGGCTCACTGGTTTAGGCGTGAAAGCGTAACACACAGACAGACAGACGGACAGACAGACAGGTAGATAGACAGTAGGGATTTTCCACATAAAAAAACGTTGCAACAAAATCTGAATTCTAGAAGCGTCCCACATAATCCCGCGGCCACACGGCTGCATCATGGAAGCGTTTAATGCGCCCATCTGTCCGATATCATCTCTTCCTGATACATTTCAATTCGCAGCTCAGATTGTACATCATAATGCTTGCGTCACTTCCAGCTTTGCATAACATTTGAGTTACACATTTGAATTAAAAAGTGCGTTATAATTGTGATAGTTTTGTGTTTGGTAAGTACAGACTACAGCAGGTCAACGTATACTAATCTGTCAAATTTTACCAATCGAACATTAACCATCCACTATTGTGATAAGGTTGAAAATCTATTGCAGAAATTTGACAGATTGTGGTAACTTGATGTGCTTTTGTCTGTACAAAAGAAAACAACTCGAGGAAGCCTGGAATTTTAAGTCTGAAATCACCAATCCGTCTCGAGCAAGCGTGGTGATTAACGCTCGTTCCTTCTCTGTGTGAGAGGAGGGCTGTGCGCTGCGGTGGGACGATAAGAAGGCTGATGATGATGTGTTACTGCAGAAGAAGAGGTCTTGGATTCATTTTGAAATAAAATTAAAATAGTGTGGTTGTTGGTGGTTTCAGAGATACTAGGACTTTTGTATACTTAGGTACAAATCAGCAGTAAACTACGTCTACGTGTGATTTTCAAATAGAGATTTGTTTTACCTAAGTGTTATTAATATAAACAGGTGATGGTTGATGGTTAATATTAAGTAGTATGGTTGCTTGATCAAGTAGGTATAAAAATGTTTTTTGTTAAAACGACCAGTGTTGCGGATACACGACTAGTTGCTACGGTGTTTTCGCTGGCACGCATGTTTTCTAAACAAATAGGTTGTCCTAAGCCTTAGGCATAAATACTTCCATTTGTGAAAAGTATCGACTAAACTTGTGAACATCAAGAACTTTTTTCGTAGATTTCATCATCTGTTACCAATTTTATTTGTGGTCATATCTTATCTGCTTCCATTTCTCCCTGTCGCTCGTCATACTGAAATTCACTCCCTTCTTACTCATCTCCTCACTCTCCATACATCCGTATAGGCCCATACTTACCTACTCTTTATTTTTTCATAGACTAGTATAAAATTACGAACATGATCCAGAATCTAGGTCCCTAAGAAAGCAAAAGTCTATTAAAACTGCTCATACCAAAACCCAACTAGGCGTGAAGATCTAACACATACATCATTATAGATACTTACACATAGCATGTCTATACTACATACAAGTACAATCGTCAACACATCATGTTACCACAATCTGTCAAATTTTACCAATAGAACATTAACCTTCCACTATCGCGATAAGGTTGAAAATCTAATGAAGAAATCTGACAGATTGTGGTAGGTTGATGTGTTGTCGCCTGTACGTAGTTATCTCATTATGTCCTAGACTTTCACACTCTAGTGATTAGAGATAGCAACGAGAGCTAGATGTAGGTCAAGTAATAACGGTGTTTATAGCCTGAGTGATTGCTACTGATGATAAATAATAAATTATACGGTAGCAGTCATTGACACTGACTAACTGCGGAATTCAATATTCTGTCTATCTCTGGATTTGCTTAGAGAGAGGAATTTGACATTACTTGTATGGGGCTAATATCAAAATTCTATCTCTAGTAAGTAAATCTAGAGATAGATAGGCTATTGGGAGCGGACGTTAGTTGAATGTGTGCACTTCGTGTTAAAAGTTTGGTAATAACCGGAAAAATGGACTTAAAACAATTATAAAATGAAGTTTCAGTTTTTACAATACTTAGGGGAGACCAGGGACGAACGTAACAATTTTCAATATTGTCGTAATATCTCACAAACCTTCATATTTATTAAAATACTAATTGATACCTCTTATAGATTAGTCTTTCAGCTATCTTTCAACGCTAGTTTCAATACAAATGGTATTACGGATTACGATAAAAACGACACAATATAAAAGATGGAATTTGTTACAATTATCCCTACCCCTAGGGTTGGTTGTAACAGTGCCAAGGTATGGTTGTAACGAAGTAAATAAAGACTTATATACTTCCACAATCAACGTTATATTTATTCATAATGAGACTTTAAGTTTTCACAATAATCAAAAACTAAACATACATAGATTTCTTCAAAAATAAATCGAGGAATAAAAATGAGATCGCTTTTTTGTCGATGGGAAATCATCAGAGGACCAGCACCAGATGTGGGTAAGCGTGAGGGCGTGTCATACTTTTACTGACTAAGACCCATCGTGTTCCTTCTTGAGCCCTTTGTGTACTTGGGTCGTGGGTATCTCTTTTGAACAATCTCGCAGCCCCGGCAAGCTCTAGCCCTAGTGGCCCCCGCTGCGGTTTACTGAATCTCTTTGAGGAGCGCGTGGAACAACGTGCACCGCCGACACGGGCATATCGTCCTCCTAGGAGGCGTAAGGACGATGAGCCATCCGAAACTCACCGCCCATAAAACCATGCCTACGGTGGCCGGGGGTCAACTCTCGACACCTGGCGCCCGTGGTATCTTCCACGTCTACTGCAGCGACTGGGATGAGTGATGCAAATTGGCAATCCCTCCGCCACCTCCTTCTCTAACATAACTGCTTCGCAGAAGGATGCAAGGACATCCCATTCCCTCTCGCCCCGCACCATGACTTGAACCAGGACTGGGAAAGAGATCGCCGCCGCCAATTGCTGCTACGAAGATACGGCGGTGCTCCTCCCAGGCAGGGCACACCTCGACCGTGTCCTCTGGTTTGTGGCTGTCCCATTTGCACAGTGGTGACATCCGGGCGCCACATATCAGATCTATCTTTTTCTTCTATTATCTACTATTTGTTTTATTTCTTTAGAAACCTACAATGCACTTTATTCCGTCTTATTAATCTAGCCTACAAAATGGCCTTCTTTAAACAACTTTGGCTCTAATTTTTTCTTCTATCTTGTTCTCAAGAATTTCCCAGTTACACATACTACACCACTATTGGTCGTATCTTTTATGATCATTGAGCATCTTGAAATATATAAATTAAAAAAACTATATTGGGGATTTTCAACGCAACAGCTGATCTACTAAAAAAGAGATAAACTATAATCGGGAAAGATGAAAAA
>NWSH02000296.1:9428295-9451678 GCA_002382865.2 Heliothis virescens | reverse complement strand
TCGGCCACGGCGGCTGTTCTCATATAAGGAGATCAGCCAGCTGCGCAGGACATATTATAGTGCACAAGCATTTGCGCAGACACAGGTGCACTCCCTATTCCCTCACTCTCATAGCGCGATGGGGGGGCGCCCGGGACCACCGGAGAGAGATCACAAGCAGGACCGACATTAACGTGCGACACGATGCATAGGACGTCCACTGCTGAACATAGACCTCCCCCATTCCATTGACTTCCAAAATTGCATATTTTTATTAAAAAGCTAAAGAGTTTGGTTGTTGTCTATCTCAGGAACTACTGGTCCGATTTTAAACATCTGTTCGGGTATTAAATAACCTATGTTACGAGGAAGGCTGTACGCTATAATTAATTATATCATAACCGGTGTTTTGGCCTATTATTAGTATTCCAAAGTTACAATTACGACAGATATAAAATCAATTATTGTCTGAAGCGAGTTTCTGATTTGTGAAATAGTTGAGACCTAGTTTAATAAGTAAACTCTCTTCCTATTATTAAAGCAAGTTTATTTAGATATTTATATTTTTTTCTGTTTTTTTAGATTAGAACTACACTCGTTTGTGACCTACTACGGAATGCAATATCCTATCGATCTGTCCATTTAGTTACTAGAGATAGGAATTCGACACCCCTTTTACGGAACTAATATCAAAATTCAATCCGAGAACGACCTTAAGTAAAAAATCTTCTATAACATAAATATTACGCCCTAGTTTTTCTGGTCATCGAATCACGCCTGAACATCTAGACCGATTCGGATGATTCTGTTTTTGTCGTAGTCGTTGTAGTCGGTAAAAGGAAGTAGTACAAAAAAAAGTAGCCCCGAACGCGGGTGTATCCGCGGGGAACCGCTTGTAGTAAATAATAATAAATTGAACTAGCCGTTTTCCCTGGGACAAACTATAACCTATATAATATGTTATCATAAACATATTATTCATAACAGTGAATTATTGCACTGTTGCGAAGCTAGATTTTATAATCTGTATGTAGATTTTATAATGTGTAGTGAAATAATTCTAATCGGTCCGGTAGTTTCGGAGCCTTTATTTCCTCTTTATGATTATTGGTATAGATATACGTACATCAGCCTTCTCAGCGTTGGGCATGGTGGTGTAGAGCGTGACGAGGTCTCCGTCCAGTATGCCGCGCATCGCGCCGCCGCACAGCGACCGACGCGACTTGTATGTTCTACAGAGACAAGGAAACATATGTGAAGATAGGTATAGTGAAATAATACCAGGAAGTCTTATAGAGATGAAGTTGAAGTTTGTTTGAACATGCTGATTCCAGGAACTCGTTTTGAAAAAATCTTTTAGTTTTAAATAATCTATCTATCGAGGAAAGTCATAGGCTAGTGGTGTCACCCACGCTTCGTGAAAACTAGTTGTCGTACAAAAAAAAATCGTTAGCACAAAAAGTAGCCATTGTATGTAATTCTTATGTATTAGCAATAATACTACCGAGCTTTATCTCAATAAAGTCAGCAACAAACAAACATTCACCCACACACACGCTGTGTATCAGGCCTAAATTCACCCACAACATAAACGTCAGTTCCCCTAAACAAATGTTTATAGTGCCACAGCGTCTTGTGCAGTTGACAGCTATCAGCTTTCAAGGGACGACTAACTTATTTGTACTAACTGACAGCAACTGTCAACTGCACCAAAAAACGGTCAGACTTAACTATGAACTTTCACGTACAATTTTCAAAACAACCAGTTTACATTGTCGGTGATAATGGGTCCTATATAAAAAATACATAATATGTAAAGTACAATATGAACCTGTAAGCCCTAGGGTTGAGGCCGGCGATGTGGCAGCAGTAGTTGTTCATGACGTTCTGCAGCATGAGCAGGCGCCGGTACATCTTCTCCGTGATGGGCAGCACGTAGCCTACTCCTCCGTCCAGGGTCGCTGTACCATTATATCATTGTTTACATCAAAAGGCAAGGATCTTATCGCGAGTGTAAGTAAATGATACGTACAGCTGTGTTAGTAAGTGGTAGGTACAATAGATTTTGTAAGTGTTACAAATGTGGTGATAAGTGGTACAGTGGTTGTTGTGAAGTGGTTCAACTGTGGTAGAAAATGGTACAGTAAGTGGTGCAAATCTGATAGTTAGTGGTACAAATGTGATAGTAACTGATATAAAGTGGTACAATGGTGGTACAACCGCGGTAGTGTACGGTATAAAAGTGGTACAAAACTTGAGTGGTAGAACAATGGCGGTTATGAGTGATATAATGGTTGCGTTAAGTGGTACTACAGTGGTAGAGTGGTGCACCTGTGTTAGTGAGTGGTGACAAGTGGTACAGCAGTGGTACTAAATGGTACAATTAACTTACTGAACATGGTGACGTGTCGCTGCGCGGTGCCGCAGTGCGTGGCGGCGATGCGGAACATGGCGTTCACCTGCTGACCCAAGTGGTAGTCGCTCTTGCGGATCAGACGCTGACCTGCGAATACATTACGTAATAAATGTAGTTTTATTAAGGGCGTCTACACTACTTTATATACTTTTTTATACAATTTGTAGCTGTAATGTTGGCAAAAAAAATCTTGCCGTTATAAAAATATTTTATATCCCAGCAAATCCAATTCGACCAAAGAAACGATGGATGGATTCTGTGAAAGTCGATATGGCTTAAAGAACGATACTTGTGATACGACGGCAGATAAAAGAGGAAGAAAAAAACATACTTCGCCGACTGCAGATGAATTGGGATAAGGGCAGAAAGATGACGAATGATGTCCGTCCGAACACTCCGTGTCTAAACACACTATGCCGAACGTACGCGACCGAAACTCCGCGGTTGATTTTACGTTCCAACGTATTCGGCTGATATGTCACACCATAAGTGCCGAACTTACGCGGTAGAAATTCAGTTACGCAATTTTGTGTGTATATTCGGTTTTCGATCGAACCGAACTTCGGTAATACGTTGCCGCCGAATTGCCGCTGAACTTACGCCCGACTGAAGTTCGGCTGTACGCTATAACGCAACGTAATTTCGGTATAATGTGTCGCCAGTAATTCAAATAGCATTGCAGGCGTAATCATGCCGAACTTGGGTCGCGTATCCTCGGCATAGTGTGTTTAGACACTTAGTGTCAGTGCCATGTGACGCAATACATCTGCTGTCGCAATCATCTTTCAATCCATCAGTAATACTCAGAAGCTACTGTTCCAATTTGAGCAATTCTTTCAGTGTTACATAGCCCATTTATCGAGGAAGGGCTATAGGCTACTTTTTATCCGGGTGCTCAGAGTAGTTCCCACAGGACGCGGGTGAAACCGCAAAGTGTATATAAGCCAGTGAGCGTACCTCCGTAGCTCTCCCTGGCGTGCGGCAGGTACATGAAGAGCGCGAGGTTGCCGTCCGCCTCGCTGACCAGGAAGCCCAGCGACGTGTTGTCCACCATGAACTCCATCTCGTAGATCTGTTACACACATCATTAAGTAAATTAAACTTTCGACAATATACTAGCCGATTGCCGGCCATAGCAGCTGTTCTTATATAAGGAGATAAGCCAGCTGCGCAGGACATATTACAGTGCAGGCGCATTAGCTGTGACACAGGTGCACTGCCTATTCCCTCACTCTCATAGCGCGATGGGGGGGCGCCCGACACCACCGGAGAGAGATCACAAGCAGGACCGACATTAACGATGCACGGGTATATCAATCAGCAACTTCTAACTCCGGGCTGCTTTGTGAAAGTTTCTAAAACCCACAAAGCCCGACACTGGTACTCAGCTGCATCTAGTTAGACTGGACGCCGACCCCAACATAGTTGGGAAAGGCTAGGCCCAAATTCACCAACAACATAAACTCAAGTCTCCAACAACTGTTTACTATGAATTTTCACGAAGTAAACAGTTGTTTGTAGAAAAACGAACGTTTATGTTGCCAGTAAACTTGGATACAGGGATCGATCGATCATATGGTGAAAGATCGTTAGGCGAAGTCGGGTAATAACGAGCCGCTCTGTGTGTATTATTACGGGTAGTCAGAAGCTAGACCGTCAGAAGCCAGACAGTCTGCAACCAGTCTTACCAGGGGGTTTACAACTAACTGGAAGTCAGAAGCCAGACAATCAGAAGCCAGACAGTCAGAAGCCAGACAATCTGACAACCAGAGCTAGACAAACAATTAAACATTACTTCAACAATCTTTCCACATACCTGCGCACTCCTCAAATCCCTGGAGACGAGCGACAGCGTCCTGTGCTGCGCCTGATACCGTAACAGCGAGATAGACTTGTAGACATCGGCGACCAACACTAAGTTCTTAACAGATAACATTTTGTGCACGTATATCTGTGTGTCGATGAACGCTACGCCTACCAGGTCGTTGTCTTTGAGCTGCCAGATGTAGATCTGTGAATGGAGAATTAAATATTACTATTAAAAAGTTTTTTTTGCTAGCTTCTGCCCGCGACTTCGTTCGCGGATCATGTCACTTATGCCAGCGACAACGGGTCGACATAATCAAAGATTGCCCTTCAGTGCTCTGCTCCTATTGATTGTAGCGTGATGAAAAGTATACTATAACCTGCTCAGGATGAATAATAATTGTATAAAGTTTCGTTAAAATCCGTCCAGTAGTTTTTGTTTGTATAACGGTTATACAAACAGACAAAAAATCTACTGATTGCATTTTCGGCATCAGTAGCGATCCCTGATCACACTCTGATAGTTATTGTGGAAATATACTTCATGTTCAGAATTGACCTCTCTACAGATTTATTATAAGTATAGAAGAAGATGATAAAAAACATACCTTCTGCCCAACAGCGGAAATGAGGTATCCTAAAACTTGAGTAAGTGCAGTCACAGGTCCTTTCTGTTCCTTAGCATATAATTCCTTGAAACGATTCTTTGTTAACGGCTGGCCCGGTTCCGGTACAACGTCGATAATATCATAGATTATTATCTGGAAACATTAGCAAAAGATACGAGAAATTAATATAAATGAAGCCTTATATGAAATTATGAAATTTACGGACTAATCTAAACATCAAACGCAAGCAACTTCATAATAAAAAGTGGTCTTAAATGTACCGACTTTAATACGGGGTTTAAAAGCGGTACTATTTAAAACCAAGTTTCATAATGAAGTGGATAAGGATAGTTCTCTCTTTACTTTGTCATCTTTTGTACTCATATGCTATGCAAATAAATGATTCTATTCGTATTCTGGCTCTTACTAATATGTACTCACCCTCCCTCTAGAAGTGATATCTTCACTGTAGTTGTAGTTTGTTCCTATCGCTATGTAGCCTCTTAGTCCAGACCTGAAAAATGATGTTATTTCGTTAATTTCTATAGTTATAATTCCAAACCACTTTATTATCAGTTGCATATTATAGAATGCTAACTAGAGTGAGACCTGAAGTTCATAATCGCGCATGAGATTTTCTAAATATGTTGCGCATTCAATCGCGCATAATGTCACCAAAATCCGCCATTAAGAAAGCGCTGATTCGCACCTTTGTAGTCAACCGTGTTGCAATAATGTAATATGGTTTACACTAATAGCTAACTTCAGAGATGCAAATAAACTTGATATAAACTAAAGTAATTTTTAGTTTTCAATAGCATACTAACCTAGTCCCTTCGTAGGAAAGACAGACGTTCTTAAGACACGTGACATGTTCCCACTCGTCGAGCTCGATGCGTGTGTTGGGGATGATCTCCCACGATACTGGCGAGAATAGGGTCACGAAGAAACGGTCTTGTAGCGGGTACGGGAACCTGTAAGTATGGAATCAAATAGGGTCAAAATTCATTCATTCATTTCATTTCTCATTATTATCATTTTGTATGTCTCGAACCAGACCTTGGGACTATAGAGTCCCGGATTTTTGGAAGGCGAACGTGGGGCCGAAGCCAACACGCTGAAGCCCTTTTGAGACAACTTTAATGATATGGCGACACAAAACCGACGATTATCCCTGTATACACTATATAAATGTACCCAAGGACAATCCCCGGTTTTGTGCTAAACTATTGCTAATTATGGAAATAAACTACTTTGGCTATTTTGATGGGATGTTAGTGGACTAGGAAATGGAGAAAACTACAGGAACTATGACACCTGCCGATAACAATGTATACGATACATGTAAAAACCGGCCAAGTGCGAGTTGGACTCGCGCGCGAAGGGTTCCGTACCAAGCTGTAGTTCCACGCTTGAGTAACAGATGGCGTTGTATTCAAATTGCACTGTCTTTATAATTTATTGTATGGGGACCCCTTAATACATAACTTTTTTTAATTTTCAGTATTTGTTGTTATAGCGGCAACGAAAATACATCATTTGTGAAAATTTCAGCTTTCTAGCTATCACGGTTAATGAGATACAGCGTGGAGACAGACAGACAGACAGACAGACAGACAGACAGACAGACAGACAACGAAGTCTTAGTAATAGGGTTCCGTTTTTACCCTTTGGGTACGGAACCCTAAAAATGGCAGGTGGAGACTCGCCAGCTCACTTACTGGGCCCCCGGGAATTAGTCGCGAGAATTGCAACAAGAGGGCAACAGGGACGTGAGCGGCTGAAGGGTGAAGATGCCTCGCCGGACTTTAAACTCAGATCACGCGCTTGTCCAGCATCTCTGGCCCACTCGCCACTTACCACGAGGCACCCACCCTCCGAACAGGGCTATTAACCCTGCTCTAGCGACTCCACTCTGGATCATCCGCCTCAGATGCCCTGCGGGGATCTGAGGCGGATGACGGGGAGTATTAAGTAATTATTATCATTATTATTCATTTCTCGATGTCAAATTCTCGGGTTGCGAGTTGAACGGTAGCGAAAAAGCTAAATACACAGAAAGTTATACATTTGTCTAATGCAAGATGGATACGCTATGTTTGATGTCAATTTGGGGCGTTCCAAGAATATAGAAACATTCATTTTTCAAATTGGATTAGCCCAAAAATCACCTTACTCAAACAAATACCAACACTTAAATATGTAGCAGTCTAGAATAGAAGTATCCTCACCTATCCCCCTTGTTATCGCTGGTTTTCTCCTTGTCCTCTCCGTTGAACTTGTAGTAGGAGGTGGTGGGCTGGTGCGTGGAGGCGACGAGGCAGTAGGTCTTGGACTCCAGGTGGAAGGTGACGAAGTGCGGCGTGACGCGGAGCGGCACCTTGCGGACCGGCCACCACGCGTCGTACGACAGGTGCGTCGGCAACGCGCTGATGCGGAGGGACGACTGAGAAATAAAAATTATGAAACTGGTGTTCATTTCTCTTTCAGTTGACTTAAATAATATATATATAACAATATAGGGGTCGGATGAGATGAGATGGGATGGGATGAGATCAATATGGGATGCATTAGATGGATGGGATGGACCGGATGAGGTGGGATGAACAGGATGAAATAAGTGGGGGGATGAACGGATGGGTTGGGATGGTCGGGATGGGGTGTGGTGGGATGGTCGGGATGGGGTGTGGTGGGATGGAGTGGACGGGATGAAATGGGATGAGATGTACGGGATGGATGTGAGTGGTGATGGAATGAAATGGGATGGATGGGTTGGATAGGATGGATGGGATAGGGTGGGGTGGGCTGGAATGGGATATGGTGGAGTGGAGTGGTTTGGAATGGATCGGATGGATGTGAGTGGGATGGGGTGGGATGGGATGGGATGGACGGAATTCCACCGCTAACAATGTCCTCACCTTAGCATTGAAGTACAAGAACCCCTGCGGACAGTTGGTGTTGTTGAATGGCGCGAAGGTGGGCACGGGCGCCTCCTCCGCGCACAGCGGGTGCAGGCGCAGCTCGCCGCGCGCCGACAGGAACAGGAAGTACGGCGTCGCGCCGCAGATGAACACGCCGTTGTAGCCGCCTACGTTACCTGGGGGACGGGGAACTAAATGTTAGCATATAGGGGGTCTACTCCTCCTGCGGGGCCCACTATGGCCAGAGCCCGTCGGGCGCAAGGGTTGTCCGCGCGAGTTACCGCGGCCCTGGCACACAAAGGGCTCCCGAAGGAACACGGTGGGTTTTAGTCAGTAACAGTCTGACACTCCCTCACGCTATCACCCACAGCGGGAGGAGCCATACTGATGAATGGGGGTCTACTCCGAACATGTTAACGACGAACCATCGGCCGAATGTTCGCGTGTTTCTTACTACGAAATCATTTTCTATATCGTTTAGTCGGTTCGGTTGCGACTTGTTCCGACCGAACATCATTTGACAGTTGTTTTATCGTAAACCCTCATTAATCTGAGAGCCAAGCCGAACTATTTTCGTAGTAGAACAACAATGCAAAGTGCGGTCGTATGTCAGTCGGTCTCGAACAATCGGTAGTATCATTTCAGAGTAGACGCCCAGAAGCGCTGGCGGGAAGATTTACGACCATTCCCAATATTCTATCTATCTATTCATTTGGTTACTAGAGATAGTACAAATTCATTCGATGGCGTAGAAAAATGAGTCATGTTTTGCACGTATGTTTTTACGGCGGTTCCCAAAACTATCTTTTCCATCAGTTGATTTGCGAGAAATAGAATTTTAGCTTTAGTCCCATACAAGTAATGTCAAATTCCTATCTCTAGTAAGTAAAACAACAGATAGATTAGGAATGACCGGCCGGTACAGCACCTTTTAAGCTGGAAATGAACATAAAATGTAACAAGATCGAAATGTGATTTTTGCAGCGGGATGGTGGGCCGGACGCCATCACGTCACCCAAAGGATTTGCTGAAAATCAGCGCTGTGACACCAATTCCTTGTGGTTGAGGTCGCAGCATATGCTGAGCATGTCCTTTTTTTGCGCACGCACCACATGACGCACATAAAATAGTATAATTTTAAGTTTAAGGTATAATTTTTCATTTCTCAATTATTGTAATAATACAATAATTTCAGCTATGGTCCACAGGTAATAAATTGTATCTGTCAAGTGAGCGACACTGTGGACCATAGACTATATATTTTTAGTGTTTAGTTCTGTTAGTTTTAAGTTTAGTATTAATTTTTCATCACGTTTTTTTTTTTATTATTTGCTTTTTTTTTTGTGTTTATTACGTGTGTGTGCGATTGCGCAAAAATAAATTATTTTTCTTTCTTTCTTTCTTTTCTTTCTAAATAAAATTCAAACTTTGGACTAAAAATACTTTTTGAAAAACTATATTGTACTCACCAAAGTACCGACACTGTCGTACATTTTCCTTCAACAAGGCGGTCTCATACGAGTCCGTGGGTTCAGTTAGCGGTGCCGCGTTGTACCCGAACGGGAACGACACCCGCGACCTACTGAAACGTAGCTTTAAGTTGCCGCGAGGGTATTTGTATGCCTGAAATATAATGACAATGTCACTATTTAAGTTAAAAGACACGGGTTCGGGTAAGTAACTTTCACGAAGCAGTCGGCCTGGAAGTCGGTCACCGATTAATGTCGGTCCTGCTTGTGACCTCTCTCCGGTCATGTTGGAATGCCGTCCCACCGCGCTATGAGAGTGAAGGGATTGTGAATAGGGAGTGCACCTGTGTCTACGAAAATGTGCAGTGCAGCCACTATAATAATGACCTGCTGCTGGTAATCTCCTAAGAAAAAAAACCCAAAATCATTAATTCTTGGCTGCAAAGCAGCAAGGTAGGCACGATAAATTGGTGGGTCCCGGATGTCATTTGAACATCTTTTGCAGTCGTTACGGGTAGTCAGAAGCCAAAAAGTCTGACAACTAGTCNTGCATCGACCATACGATACTAAAATAGCTAGTGTGACAACGCTCTAACATTTCTATACTGATCAATAATAATTAAACATAAATTAATCGTACTGGCGGAGAAAGTCTGACAATCAGTCTTACCAAGGGGTGCCAGGTTACCCGGGTAACTGGGTTGTGGAGGTCAGATAGGCAGTCACTCCATGTAAAACTGGAAGCCAACCCCATATATGATGGCTGCAAAGCACCACTTTTTGTATGTCAAATTTTTTTTTTTACAAAGACTGTCCCCAAAACGCCCACCCTTCACCACTTCCTATATATTATGTATATACCTGGTATATCATGAGCTGGTCTTCACAGCGCATGAGCATGAGGACCCGGGTGCCCTTGTGCCCCACGCCCACCACCAGCAGCTCGCGGCACTTGTCCGCGTCCACGTTCTGACCACCACTGTTCAGTTCCTCGTCTTCTATGCCACCGCTGGGGATGGGGACTGATTCTAAGCTGTCTGCTAGGATCTGTGAAGGTAAGATTGTAAATTAGAAATTAGATTAGACACAATAGGTGCCATTACGTACCAGTTCAGTATGAAATTCCACTCTGATTTTCAAGGACAGACTTACTTATTTGTACTGACTGACAGCAACTGTCAACTGCACCAAAAAGACGGTCAGACTTGTAACTTACAAGTAAGTTGTAAGTCACATATAACTGTCGCAACGATCAATGACCAATGTTGGGACCAGTACTATGTTTGGTAAACACCACAGTTAGGGCATATTGCCGTTCACCAACTTTACCACCAACACCCAATATTCGCCCGAATGTTGGAGCCAATGCTAACCACATATTTATCAAAAATACAAAAACCCCTGAGGACCGCCAACCACCCACCTACAAACACATTTTAGAGCACACCAAACCTGGAATTTTCTAGAAGCACTACAGAACAAAACTCACAGTATTCCCAGCGCAGGCGTCTCTGACGAGGAAGCTGAGCCTCATCTCCGGCAGCGAGTAGATCTCCAAGTTGCCGTTAATGCGGAGCACGAACAACCAGTATGTCGGCTTAACTTCCACTAAGTATTTCTTCCACCAGCGAGAGATGCGACGAGGAACGCCGGGGTTCTTTGATTGTTCTGCTAACATTATCTGTAGGGAGAGTTAGGTGAAGGTGAGAAAATGGTAATACATTTACAGCTAAAATGTCCGCGAAATTGCAAAATTTGCTTTAAGCTAAAGCCGATTCAGATACCATAAATATTATCATCCTTAGATGTAAGAGTTTGGGATACTTTCTACTCGCTAGATGTTCAAAGACTCAATCAAAATCTTATCTATGATACTAATATAATAAAGAGGAAATAGTTTTTGTCTGTTTGTACTCCAACACTACTAGACTTTCCCCGAATAACATAAGCTATATTTTGTCCGGGTACGGGAAAAAGTTCCTCCGGAACGCGGATGAAACCGCGGGGAGCAACTAGTACTGTATGTGTGTCATATACAGGTTTCCCCGCTTTAAAAATCCTACTATACTATTTTCCCGTTATGATGAGTTCCCTGACAGTTCTATTTTTTTCAGCACATGCATACTGCTTTAAAGCTATAACAAATAAACCAACAAAATAAAGTTATTTTAAAGTCATTTGTCTCTTTGTTAATTACCCAGAAAAAAATATTTTTTTGATATTTTAAATGAAATAAATCGATTAATTTGCGTAATGTTACATCACTATAACCATCAGTTATGAACTGTCAGGAAACTCATCACAAAACGAAAGCACTTTCATTATATTTTTAAAATCCTTCTAATACTATTCTAAAGTAAATAAATTACTCACGCTAGCCATAGAAGCGGGTGTCTGATCACCACCATACAGCAGTTCGTCTTCATCGTTGAGCTCGTAGACCGCGCCAGGTTTGAAGCCCTCGGCTTTCACGTTCTTGCCCTTCATCTTACCTGTGAACTCGCCTTTTACCTGAGAGAATATGAAATTATATTTTAAAGAAATTAAAGTATAAAGAATAAAATTTACCATTATTTATTATGTATGTCTAATTCAAAGGAGGTTACAGAGAAAATTCGATCCGATAAGTTTATTATAACGGTAATGTACACGTTCCATAAGATAAAACCATTTGGTGTTATGACCCTGTAAAACAACTATTTTATTTAAAAAATACATGGACATGGGTATACATAAGATTGAAGACCTTAATGCCAAATTTTAAAAACTCTAAAGGAAAACTTCATGAAGAAAGTCGAACATAACGTAAAAATCTATATTTCTCTTTACTCAACTGAGCGTCCATACACAAGCCTAAAAAAAAAGTTCATAAACAACGAAAATATCCGCGATGACACATAAAAAATATACCTCCTTCTTTTTTGAAGTCGGTTAAAAATGTATGTTTGTTTATCTGTCTGTATGACTTACTTGTGCATTAGGAGCATCAGGCGGCGTGAACAGTCCACTAAGGTCACGATAAACAGTAGCTCGCAACACTCCCGGTCTATGTGGCACTGTTTGACGTGTCGGGGCCAGGCGACCTGACGACTGCGGAAGAATACATTTATTAGGGGAAAACTAAAAGTAAAAAACATAAGCTTGGTAAAAATATTCCTAAGTTTTCTTGGCTATATTTAGGGAAACTAAAGAATAAACCAAAATAAGAATATTTCGTTTTCAATGGATTTCTTTACTGTGGCAGGTCACATAACAGATAAAATGATAGTTTTTTTATATAAATAGATAGTCAATTTTGAAATCAAGTAACAATAGAACAATCAAAAGTAGTAGGGTTTGGCGCAGTGAAAAACAATTTGGTTGTCTTTTATAATTCATCTAAAGTTGTCGTGACGGTACGGTAGAGGATAACAAAGTCACACATCCGCTGCCGTCTACTATACAGTGTCACAAAACGGGGGTGTACAACCGAATGGAGGTCAATGTACTCTTAAAACTGCAATAATTTTAATTAAAAAAAAACGAGAGAAAAAAAATGTGATCCTCCATACAGTAGGGATGAAATTTTCTATGAAAAGAAGAACAATTTCTTTTCTCAAATTTTCCTTTTTGGTTGTTCTTTGTTCAGTTCTAAAAGTACATCAACCTCCGTTCCGTTCCACCCAGTATATTTATTTAACAGTGTATGTACCGCGCCGTCCTTCCCTCTTCACTCCCTGAGCGCGAGCACGAGCACGCGGTTGCAGAGCGACTGCACGCACACTTACCGCGCCGTCCTTCCCCCGGAACTCCCTGAGCGCGAGCACGAGCACGCGGTTGCAGAGCGACTGCACGCACACGTAGGGGTCGGCCGCGCCCGCGTACGCCGCCGTCCACTCCAGCTGCACCGACTGCAGCTGCACGCCGTCTGCACCACAAACAACCTTATATAAACTGTTCACAAAGGGACAAATTCGAAAAACTGTCGCGTACAACGCAACAGAATCGTCCCGACACGGTATGAAGCTACCCCTAAGTAAGACGCAACTCCTCGTGTCTCAGTAGCCACTAGGGCTTTCAAATACCGGATATTTTCAATACCGGTATTAATACCGGTATTGGAAGTCAATACCGTGATCACGGTATTAATACCGGTATTGAATAAGTTCAATAAGGACATGAATAAAACCATTAAAAACGTTTTTAGTTTCAAATCGGTCTTTACCGTCCTTAAAAATATTTTTTTTTAACGAAGTGAAATCATCAGAATGACCCCTTCCGCTGTGGGTCACAGCGTGAGGGATTGTTAGACTTTTACTGACTAAAATCCACCGTGTTCCTTCGAGAGCCTTTTGTGTGCCAGGGCCGCGGTAAGTGTTTCGAACAACCTGCAGCCCCGACAGGCTCTGGCCCTAGTGGGCCCCGCAGGGGTTTGCTGACACTCTCTGAGGAGTGCGTGGAACAACGCACGCCACCGACACGGGCCTGTCCTCTCCTAGGAGACGGAAGGACGATGAGCCACCCGAAGCTCATCGCCCACAGACCTACGCCTACTGTGGCCGGGAGTCGTCTCGTTGCCGCCGCCAATTGCCGCTACGAGGACACGGCGGTGCCCCTCCCAGGCAGGGCACACCTCGACAGTGTGCTCCACCGTGTCCTCTGGGCCATCTGTGCAGTGGCGTCACCTCCCACCCAATGCGATGGTGGTACCTCCCGAAGCAACCATGTCCGGTGAGGACCTGCGTCGTGCGAATGGTGAAGGCGCCATGACTCCTCCCGAGCCACTCCTCAAAGAGGGGACTTACCACTACTATTGTGGCGTGCTCTGCATGGGGCTGCGATAGCCGGTCACTCTATGCCACCATGAGATCTCGACGAAAGACGCCTGAAAACGGTTTTCAGGAGCAGACCGCACGTTATCCGTACAAGACTTTTACAAAAACCGTAATTCGGTGACTGTAGCACGAGGAAGATTGTGTAGCATTCGAGATTTTGGCCACTTAAATGATGTGCTAAACTGCCAAGCATTCCTATTATTAGAAAAAAAAAAATTTTGAAGAAACCGGCACAACGGTGGAAAAACCAAAATCCGAGCGACTAAGGGCGTCGACAATGGTAGAAAACGTGGAGAATGTTAACCAGTACTCAATACTCAATACTTAGTTGGTATGTCAAAACATTGAATCAATTATGGACCCTGTCGGGCACAGCAAAGTTTACAATAAGTGAGATACAGGATGGCGCACCTGGTTTAGAGAAAATTATAATAAAATTAATAATATGGAAAACAATTAAACTTAAACTTAGGTAATACTGATAATCTCTAACATTATTTTTAACTTTCAATTTAAAATAGAATGTAATTATAGATACAATTATTTTCGTAAGGGAATTATTAATGAATAGGTATATAAAATTATCTTAGTAGTTAATAGAATTATTAATAAATAATGGAAATTATTTTAGTAATTATTATATTCATTTGTTTTATTCTATTTGGCATGAACCAAACCTTTGAATTTGGAAGAGCGCAGCGCAGGTGCTTTAATAGTTCGTCCTTCCTCCGTATTTTGCTTAAAGATCTAAAGCTGAAGTTTGACTTTGTAAATCAGACATTTTAGCGTTTTTGACGTTTACCGACATCTTGTTTTCGGATTAAGCTAATTCACCACAAAGGCCACGTAAATAAATATCCATTACAAAGTGGCGGTCATCACTGAATCCACGTGCAGAGCCGTCATGAGTAATTTCACTGTTCGATTAAATGAGTGTAGCGAACGCGAGGGTCACAGTCATACATTTGGACAATATTATTTTAAAGAAATAAATTCACATCTAATATTTGTAATACCGGTATATCACGGTACTGAAAAAGGACCATAAATTATATCCGTGATCACGGTATTACGGGATCCCGGAATACCGGTATTGAAAGCCCTAGTAGCCACAATGTATGGGGGCTGGCTGCGGCCGCAGCCCGGGCACACAAAGGAAAGAACACAGTGGATTAGTCAGTGAAAGTCTGACTCTCCCTCACCCTGTCACCCTCAGCGGGGTCATCTGATGATTTCCCATCGATAATAAAAAAAAATGGGGGGCTGACGTCGCCTGCCGTGCACCTTTGTCGCAAATCTCAGAAACGTTTTCATACATTCCCATACTATGATTAAGCATTGACCAAGCGCGGCTATCACGAGTCACCTCTCTCCGAGTGTTAACTTAATGGTTGGTTTGTTCTAAGTATAATATTGTCAAGGTATATGACAAACAGAATGATTGAACAAAAAACATAACCATAAATTATAACGATCCTCAATGCTCAAGCTTTCACTTTCTACTATATTGCATAGAATAACAAAAAAACACATAACCAGAAACGCGACACGATTGGTCTCCTTGCTTGCGCATGAAATCTTATGTATGACCAACCTTTACCTTAACGAGGGCCGCGACACGTCTTGTGGGACTTCTTATCAAGTTTTTAGAAAACTATACTAGGAATAGTACATAGATAAGAAGTCATATGCTACTAGTAGTTGGAGAGACTGACATAAAGCTGGAGTTTGTCTCTTTCTCTCTGTTGAGAGATATAGTAAGAGAGAGAAAGGCATATAAATAATATTATATACTCACTCTTAATAAGTCGTATTCCGGTAGTAGTGACCTGCACCATGAACTTGTTGTTGCCGAGGTTGCCAGCGAATATAGTCGGAGAGCCCGTCATGAACCCTGAGTTGTCTACTTCGTTGATCTCCTGGCCTAATAATGTAATGAAAGAACAATATACTGTAGAATATTATATTTGATTAGAGGTTTAAAAATTACTGGCTCCTACCAGCAGTTTCTTCGGCTTCCCGAGGAAACAATTTCCCCCACCCGGATAAAAGATAATAGTAATATTCTGATGCTCATTACTGCAAAGTTCCATCAAAATTAGTAATTTTTGCGTGAAAGAGGAACAAATATCCATACATACACCTTAATTATAATTTTATAATATCAATAGAAAAGTTAAAAATAGTCTGTGTCTCGTCACATATCTCAAAGCACATTCTTTTAAAATATCCACTAAAAACATGACTCTGTAATTATTAAATTCTGCAAATAAAACCAGTTGTAACCAGTACGTACCAGTCTGCAGCACCATACTGCCATCTTCCTGAGTGAGTATGAGATAAGCGTGAGTTCCATCTGCCTCCCGGGTTCCTTCTGTACCTTCGCCAAGCACCGACCACATGTCCAGACAGCCTGACGACAAAATTAATATTTAAACCCTTGTTGATCATGTTATTCTCCTACGTACTTTCTCTATAAAAGAGGGTCTTTTGTACTCCCCCTATATACCATTTTATGTAGTTCCTCCCTAAAACTAAAATCATAGAAAAGGAGACAGACAGTAAATTCGTCATAAATGCACGAGCTACACAGATTCAATATTAGCTATATAACATAATCAGTCGAATCTGTGAATCCATTGTTTTTAGTCGTGTAATCTGTCGGGTGGAAGGTCCTAGTAGTACTAGCATTTTCCTGGTAGAATGCCATTGCGCGATCATCGAGCGAGCAAGCAGTTCTAAGTTAGGACACCTATTACGGCCGTTCCCAATAACCTATCTAACTCTGGATTTGCTTACCAGAGATAGGATTGTGACATTACTTGTATGGGGCTAATGTCAAAATTCTATCACTAGTAAGCAAATCCAGAGATAGACAGAATATTGATTTCCGCAGTTAGAGTTCAATATGTTTGATCGCGCGTTCGTACGACTAAAATTCGAGCGAATCTGCGATGACCACGCAACCACGGTCTTTTGAGACGATACCTTACACAACAAAATTACGAAGGTTTGAAAGTTGCTCGACTAAAAATTTGGTGAATCTACTTATGCGTTAAATGCTTTGACACCAGCGGATTTTTGAGACACATACCACGCGGTAAAAATCTATCGTTCAGTTTCAAACTTCATCTTTCGCATCAGTAGTTGTGAATTGTTTGCTGACACCACCCCAATGAACCAAGCGTGAAACTGACTAGTTCTATGGCGGGGTTGTCTAAAGCTCCTCGCTCACAGACAGACTGGCAGTGCTATATATTGGTACTAGCTTCCACCAGCGGTTTCACCCGCTTTCCCGTGGGAACTACTGCGCGTACCCGGATAAACAGAAGCCTATAGCCTTCCCCGATAAATGGGCTATCTAACACTGAAAGAATTTTTCAAATCGGACCAGTAGTTCCTGAGATTAGCGCGTTCAAACAAACAAACTCTTCAGCTTTATAATATTAGTATAGATAGATAGTTTACCAGGCAAGTTGAAGGCAGTAATGAGCTGCGGCCTCACAGTCCGCTGCAGCACGGTGAGCGCGCCGTTCTTGCCGCGACCACTGCAGGCCACCAGCTCTATGGCGGGGTTGTCCGGGGTGCGGGGCAACTCCTCGCTGACCAGCTGAGGCTCGCCCATCGATACGTCGCCTATTGGGCAGATGTTCAGCAGCGAGTCGCATACCTGGGAGGATAAATAGATATTTAAGATTAAAAATAAACCGGCCAAGTGCGAGTTGGACTCGCGCACGAAGGGTTCCGTACCATTATCTATGAAAAAAGTACGTATCTATTAAATACAACTAGCCAAAGTACAATCATTTTTCAGGCAGCAAAAAATTACTTTGTTTTTCATACAAATATATGAATAACAAAGTTATAATTTGCAATTTCACACGTTTATTGTATGGGAACAACTTAAATGTTTATTTTAAAATTTTTAGTATTTGTTGTTATAGCGGCAACAGAAATACATCATTTGTAAAAATTTTAGCTTTCTAGCTATCATGGTTTATGAGATACAGCCTGGAGACAGACAGACAGCAGAGGCTTAGAAATAGTGTCCCGTTCTACCCCTTGGGTACGAAATCCTAAAAAAAACCACCAGGAGCGTTTTGGGTCATGCTGAGATCGCAAATTCGGTACAGCGGAGTGTTTCATCATGGTTTTAGCGTGCCGCGTCGCATCCATCGTGCACGCTATTAGTTTTCGCTAGAACGTGCGTTTGAGTAGGGCGTCCAGATTCGTTGACCAATCGGAGGCCGTCATTTAAAAGCAAATGTCATTACGTCAAGAACGATATTACGAACAAAATAAATGTATATTTTTATTTATTTAAACCTTTATTATCAGGCAACTATGGCCCATAGATAAATATCTTAAACTAACATATATTATGTAATATACAAAATCTTGTTAGTAAATAAAACTTAAAATAATGTTAGTATCACTTCCTGTATATTCAGACTGGAGTCGATTCAAACGGTTTGTCGTTCTTGACTGCTGACTCCAGTCTGAATCCATTCTTACTAGTTGTAAACGCTCGTCAAAACGCTGATGACGCGTCAATACACCTACAGACCTACATCGAATTTGTGGCCTTAAAATAGTAAAGAGTTTCGTAGTTTCAGTTTTAGTCCCATTACAATTTAAAACTACCTAGGATATCCACGAAAAAACGCACAAACGTACGTACATATAGGTCAAATATCCTTATTTTTTTGAAGTCTGTAAAAACAGCAGAGACGTAAATTTTACAAAATAATACAAAATCTGACTAACCTCGAAGACGTAGCTGGTGAGCTGAGTAGAAGTTCTAATGTCAGAGCCGTAGACCTCCAGCTCGTCCTTATCGCTGATCTCTATGACGTTGGTGGCGACGCAGTCACTGATGGTGTCCAGCCGACGCTTCTTGGACGCCGGGTCCGACTGCTCGCGAATCTGTTGTTCTTTGTTTATTTGTTGTTCTGTGTGATAAAGAATTAAATATTTACCTATAGAATTTCTTTCTTGACAGAATTATAAACAGCGCTTTCACACCAGGGGTTTCAACGTTAGGGTTTTTACAACAAAAACTTGGCACGTGTTTTCACCTGTCGTCGTTTGAACTGGTAGTAGTCAATTGTTTACTATAACTTCGGAAAACCAAACGAAAAATTCGCTAGTGTGAATGCGCTGTAAAAGGGCTCGTTTAGGGGAATTCCTAAGTTATAAAATAAATTTTAACATGAGCGATTCACTTTCACTCACAGTTCGTGAACACTGCCACTCTATGAACAAGAATAAACACAATTTCAAAAAGTAAATTTTTCTGTGAGTAAAACCATCAAACCAAAAATATTATCTAGCTTAGAATACGACAAACCAATAGTGCAATAAAAAATAACTACTATGAAATCTTACTCACCATTTTCAGCAACCGTAAGATCCACAGTGGCTTCTAAAGGCTTGTCTACTGAGAACAGCATCCTATTCTCTCTCTCAGTGACCCTCAGTAGCAGCGAGTTGCCGAGCCGAGAGCCCAGGAATAGGAAGTCTTCTTCTATTACGCACATCTGTTGGGGAAAGAAACTAGCTAAAGAAGTAAGTAGCTAAAGAAAAAATCGGTAAGACAATAATAGGTGCTGGTATAACGGGTCCAGTTTTCGTCACATGTCGTCGCATATATGACGAAAACTATGCCCAGTTATATCAGCTTGGTTTTCGTCATATTTCGTCGTGCTTATGTCGAAAACTACATTTATGCAACACTAGGCGCGGTCGGTCCATAAATGGATGACGAGTTCCTCTGTATTTCGGAAGGCACGATAAGTTAATGGATCCCGGCTGTTATTTGAACATCTTTGGCAGTCGTTATGGGTAGAAGTCTGACAACCGATCTTACCAAGGGTTATCAGATTGCGAGGGTAATCGGGTTGAGGAGGTCAGTCATGCAACCCCTCCATGGGGCGCACTGGTGGTCAGCTACATCCGGGGGATTGGGAAAAAGCTAGGCAGATGATACTCACGCAAGTAGTAAGCACGGAGGCCGCAGCCCTGTCCAGATGGAAACTCCTGACAGTCCTCACGGAGTCAGCCAGTAACGTCAGGACATACAGCTGTCTTTCTCCTAGTAAACTATATAAATACTAGCTTCCGTCAGCGGTTTCACCCGCTTCCCGACAGAACTACTTACCGTATCCAGATAAAAAGTAGTCTATATGTCATTCTGATACACAAGCTATATTACTGCCAAGTTTTATCAGAATCCATCCAGTACCTTTTGTTAATCACTATCATACATACATACTCACAAAACTTTAGTATTTTTAATATTAGCAGGATAATATCTCTTCTCAATATGACCAACCTTTTGGCACCGTGTAACTAGAGTGACGTTTCATAACAGCCTGACTTTGACTTTTAACTTTTTTTTTTTTTTTTTTCTCTTTATTTAAGGAATTTTTATACATATAGTACATGCCAATTCCATCGTAACCTAACTTAAACTAACGTACATCTACTTAATAATTAAGGTTTACGATTAAATAACAAAAATAGCGCTTTAGCGGCTTCTGACAGTGGTGATGACAATATCTCGTGGAACATACCCATATTGGATCTACTCAATTGGAATATTCTAGTAAGTAAGTCTCGCTTCGCCTCATAACGGACACATTCCACTAATAGGTGATGTACGTCTTCAATTACACCGCACACTTCACAATTTGGAGAATCTGATCTATTCATAATGTGTGCGAACTTGTTCAGTGGGACGTGACCTGATCTTAGCCTGAACGCTGTTACCGTCAGAGATCTGCTCAAACTCTCGTTAGTGAGCCATGGAATTCTAGGAGGCTCACTTTGAATTGTTTTGTACCAAATTCCTTTTTCCAGAGATCTCTCATTAAAGTATTCCGTCCAAAAGTTGTGGCAGATCTTTTTGTATTTCGGTAACAACTCCGTGTAATTTGGCAGTATTAAAACCTCTTTTCCGTCTATTGCTGCTTGTTTCGCCAGTATGTCAGCCTTCTCATTACCTCTGATGCCAATATGTGATGGGATCCATTGTAATTTCAACTGAATGCCCTTTAAATGGTTCTCATATAGTTCGGCGAGGATGTCATAAGCTATCGATGTACCTCTGACACCAGAGGCGCATCGAGCTATATGATATAAAGCACTTCTGCTATCGGTACAAATAACTATTTTACTTTGTTGGGTTGAACGAGAGTACAAAAGTGCTTCTAAAATGGCTATGAGTTCCATGGACATAACTGAAAATTCATGTGATGATTTAAAAACATTATTGTAAGGGCAGTGATTTGATACACGGGGATCGTAAAAGGCGGCACCGCGACCACTTGCAGTTTTTGAGCCATCAGTAAATATAACATACCAGCCGACATATTTCTCTCTTAACTCGGATATAACATTGTGTTTCAAAATATTATAATCATGATCTCTTTTTGCATGAACTATACTATCTAAATGAGATTCTATTACATTAATAACATTAATGTTAGTCACCCAAGTTCTAAGCGAAAACATTTTTAACGGTGATGCTGATGATATAGTTTCGTTTTTCATCAAATTAAAGGTGCTTACAAGTTGAGGTGTTTTTTTCTTGGCCCAATAACTATTATTACAAAGTAAACTTAGTTTGGATATTAAATTAACAGTCACATTATCAGATTGAGAAAATGCTTTTAAACAGAATTTGCATGCTAAGTATTTCCTACGTAAATGCAGTGGAGGAACGCAAAGCTCAGATTCCATTACATGTATGGGTGTGCTTCTTATGAAACCACCTATAATGCGTAAAGCTTGGTTTTGAACTTTGTCCAGCTTATAGGTATTGATCTTACAGTTATTATCAAATAAAAAAGAACAATAATCTACTCTGCTTCTAATCAGGGATATGTAAAGTTTGCGCAAATGTTTTGGGTGCACCCCCCGTGTCGACCCCGCTAAGACTTTAAGTAAATTCAGATGCCTTTGTGCCTTTTGGTAACATTCATTTATTTGTTTACCCCATCTCAAACTATTATCCAGCCAGAGGCCTAAGTACTTATACGATGTGACTAAGTCTACCCGATTGTTATTAATCAAGACGGGTAACTAGCTTAGTTTTATTTATCGACAATGTTAATCCCAATTGATTTAATATAATAACTATAGCGTTAAGTGCATTTTGAATATTATTCACACTTTCTGACAGGTTTTTACTACAGAAATACAGGACAAAATCGTCAGCGTACTGGCAAATAAAGATATTGTCTATTTCTTTGCTGACTTTAATAGTAGCTATATTAAAAAGGGTGGGAGACATAGGGTCACCTTGTGCTAGGCCCCTGCTAGCATATCGCATAATATATTTATCCTCATCAATATCATCCTTGATTTTTAAATGTCTTTCCGTCAAAAAATTCCATAAGTATAAACATATTCTTTTACCTACCCCTATTTCATCAAGATTTACTATTAGTTCATCAATCAATATATTATTGTAAGCATTCTCAATATCTAAGAAGCATGCCAGCGTTGGGGAATTATTTGACAACCCTATTTGTATTTGTGTGACAAGCCGAACTAAATTATCATAACATGACTGTCCCTTCCTGAATCCGGTCGTAAAAGGTGTTAATAGTCTATTATTTTCTATATACCATTCTAAACGCTTTGTTATCATACTATGTAATATTTTGCAGACACATGACATCAGAGAGATCGGACGTAGCTTAACATCATTGTTAGAAAAGTTTCCTTTCTTTGGTATTGGTACTACTCGGATGTCACGCCATTGGACGGGTATCTCTCCGGTTACAAAAATCATGTTGTATATTTTTAATAAGTGTAGTTTAGCACAATGCGGTAAGTGGTAAATCATTGAATAGGTAATCCCATCATCACCTGTAGCGGTATCTTTTTTTTTTAGGCAATTATACATTTCTTGAATTGCAAAGGGGGTTTCCAATATATTATTAACCGATCGTATCTCTGGTAAGCATGAGTTCACATAATCAGGAGCCAGGTTATTTAAAAGAATTTCTTTTTTATCCTGAGAAATATACGTCACAGGTGACCGCCGTCCCTTTAGCCAGCCTAGTTGTTTCCACATTGCCGAAGTAGATGTAGTTTCATTGATGTCTCGTTGCCTCGTTGGTCTAGTGGTCGCATAGCGCGACTGCCGTGCCACGGGTCTCGGGTTCGATTCCCGGGTCAGGCCGAAATCGCTTTGTGGGTTTTAGAAACTTTCACAAAGCAGCCTGGAGTTTGGAAGTTGGCGGTGTTACACCCCCGTGCCTGGGAGGGCACGTAAAGCCGTCGTCCTCGATTGTTACTCAGTAGCAGTCGTAGTTATAAATCCACGTCAGAGGCCGTCAGGCGGATTTGAGAAAACTCT
>NWSH02000296.1:9399283-9425899 GCA_002382865.2 Heliothis virescens | reverse complement strand
TGCCTCGTTGGTCTAGTGGTCGCATAGCGCGACTGCCGTGCCACGGGTCTCGGGTTCGATTCCCGGGTCAGGCCGAAATCGCTTTGTGGGTTTTAGAAACTTTCACAAAGCAGCCTGGAGTTTGGAAGTTGGCGGTGTTACACCCCCGTGCCTGGGAGGGCACGTAAAGCCGTCGTCCTCGATTGTTACTCAGTAGCAGTCGTAGTTATAAATCCACGTCAGAGGCCGTCAGGCGGATTTGAGAAAACTCTGACACTAGGGCTTGTCAGGTGATTAAACCTGCAGCTCACTCGATAAGAAGAAGAAGAATTGATGTCATCACAGTATTTTTGCCAATTTTGACTCCTAGCCCTTTGTATGGCTATTTTGGTGTTAGAACTAATGTATTCTAGTATGGTTAAATTAGATGGCGTAGGATTGTTCCTAAACTGGCTAAGAGCTAACCTGCGTTGGGCAACGAGTTTAGAAAGTGATGGATTCCAATAAGGTTGGGGTCGAAAATTTTTACTAGGGTTATTAAATTCTTTAGTCATCGGAATGTGAAGATCTGCTGCACTATTAAGTTTGTTAATAAAATTATTGTACTCTATTTGCACATTACTCACATTGCTACAAGTTGTTAAATAATAATTTTCTAGGTATTTATCATAATTGTTCCAGTCTGCCAATTTAAAATTACGTTTTTTAAGTACTCGTTGGAAATCTTTAAAATTAAATTTCATCTTGATCATCAGGTGCACTTCCGAGACTATCGTTTGTAACTTGCCAATCACAATGCATAGCAATGTCACTTGAAATAAATGAAATATCTGGAGAAGTTTGTTGAACAACATTGTTAACTAATTTCACTCTGGTTGAATGACCATTATTTAACGAAACAAAATGTTCCAAAGCTGCATCATATATTTGTCCACCTCTAGTGTCATTTTTATTCGACCAATTGGTATGGTGAGCATTAAAGTCACCTGCTATTAGACAATTGTGATTAAAAGTTGAGAAAAGGCCATCCCAATCAGATTGAATAGTGTGTACTGTAGGGGGGCAATACACTAGCATTAAGTACTTTATTTGGCTACAATTCAATAATCTAATACAAACAGCTTCTATGCCACGGTTAACGTAATTTAAGCTACACTGTTGAACTTTGACTGACTTATGTACTATGATAGCAACACCTCCATACCCGTCATCTCGGTCTTTACGATGAATATGGTAGTCACTTATGTGTAAATTAGAATCAGGTTCCAACCAAGTTTCGCATATCATAGCTACATGAATTTTATTATATGAAAGTAAAAGTTTCAAGTCTGTAAGTTTTGGTCTTAAGCTTTGCGCATTCCACTGCATTATATTAAGGCCAAACAGTTTTTGTACATTAGCCATGGGTGAATAATGAAATTAATTTTGTAAATGCCTCTTGTTTTTGAATTAATTCAAAAATATATTCTATGTATACATCCTTTCACTACATAACTACAAAACATTTTTATTTTCTCTTCGAAGTCAATATTCAAAAGGTAAATGTCTTTTATTTTACTCACAAAACTGCTAAAAATTGTGTTTTCCTGTTTTTTCGAAGAATGCTTGTTACTGTTTACTTCACAACTACCTTTTGCTTTAGATATACTTTCTTTTTCCTGGCTATTCTTCTTAGTGCTATCATACTTTTTTTTCTTCTTATCTTTTTTTTTAAATTGAGTTTGTGGGTAGTCTGCACGTTTTTCTTCGTCTTCTGAAGTGTCAGTTGCATGTGTCTCATCATCCATTTCTAATGCTTCAAATGAATTGTTTGCAGCGGCGTCCCTGTATGATTTTGGTTTATTCACCCTTGTAGTTGTAGTTGTCATAAAATCCATCGTCTCTGCCATCTCAGGTTCCTTCATTTGTGATTTTCTATTCTCCAACCATACTGATAGGGCTTTTCGATAGGTACAGTTTTCAGTAGACATAATTTTTCTGATTGCCTTTTCTTTGGTAAATATAGGACAAGATTTATCGAGGGCCATATGGGGACCCTTACAATTAGTACATATATATTCAGTTGTTTCACAGTTATCGTGGTGCCCATTACACTTTGGACATACTATTTTTTTGGTCGGGCAATATCTTATTAGGTGACCAAATTTCCAACATCCCGAGCACTGTGTTACAGGGAATGTATATGGTTCCACTTTAAACCGACACCCATAACCATATACATAAGGGGGTAAAGTGGAACTTTTAAAACAAATTCGTATGGTACTGCTATGTATCCATTCATTTGAATCATCCAATCGTTTTAATCTTTTTATCGATAGTATCTCATAATCACATTTTAAATTGTCACCAATCTCCTTATCTTCAATTTCTAAATCTATGTCTCGCAAAACACCATATGTTAAGTTTATTTCATCGGACAGTTGGCATCTATATCCTAAGGTAATCATTTTTTCGCAGTTAACTAATTTTCTTGCACTTTCTTTATTTTCAAACTGAATCAGCACCTTATACGGGCTCTTGTATTGAATTCTTAAAATATTTGGTATATTTTCCGCTTTCAATAGTTTTGCCATTCCAAATTGCTTGGGTAATACTTCTTTAGATATAACCACAACCAAAGCTGTTTCTTGCTGCACATCCCAATTTCTGTCCATCTGCCCATTGTCTTTTCTATTTTCGGTGTTGTTAGCTAGGTTACTTGTCAACCTTTTTTTGCCTTTTCTGACAGTGATAAAGCCCTCATCTTCTTCTACTATCTCTTCACTTTCCTCTCTTGCCCTTTTTTCAGGGGTTTTTTGACTTAATGTTATATTATCTTCATTTCCTTTATGTACTTCTACATTAACTTGTTGCTCGCACCCCAAAACCTCCTCTTCCATAACATCACTCCCACTGGAGTCGCAAAATTCCAAATTCTCCCCTTCGTTATTCATCGTACAAAAACATGTACTAAACTTCAACTGAAGGTAGATGTAAAAAAAAATAGGTAGCTACGAATGCGGATCTCGCTATCTGCGCGTGCGCACACGATCGCGTCTCGCGCGTAACTGACTTTTAACTTTGACTTTAATAGAAAATTAATATTGTATAGTAATACTCACACAGGTAGTAAGCACAGAGGCCGCAGCCCTGTCTAGATGGAAGCTCCTGACAGTCCTGACGGAGTCAGCCAGCAGCGTCAGCACGTACAGCTGCCCCCCCCTCAGGGAGAGAGCGAACCGACCCTCGCCCAGTCCAGCCACACACGACCCATCTAGCGTTATGCATACTCCTTCCTGTATTCCTAAAGTGGATATAAATATGATTGGAATTAAAAACCGGCCAAGTACGAGTTGGACTCGCCCACGAAGGGTTCCGTACCACTATCTATGAAAAAAGTACAAAAGGAATGGTTAAGTGAGAGTTACTTAAGTTGCACATTATTTCTAATAGATGGCGCTACTAGTAAGTATACAATTTTGCAATTAATATAATTCAAAGCCTTAATAATTATTTTTTTTAAGTTTTTAGTATTTGTTGTTATAGCGGCAACGGATATACATCATTTGTGAAAATTTCAGCATTCTAGCTATCACGGTTAATGAGATACAGCCTGGAGACAGACAGACAGACAAACAGATAGACAACGAAGTCTAACGGCCGTTCCCAATAACCTATCTAACTCTGGATTTTCTTACCAGAGATAGAAATTTGACATTACTTGTATGGGGCTAATGTCAAAATTCTATCACTAGTAAGCAAATCCACAGATAGACAGGATATTGATTTCTGCAGTTAGTAATAGGGTTCCTTTTTACCCTTTGGGTACGGAACCCTAAAAATAGTGGGTACTTACTAAGTGGAAAATTAGTAGTATGTGTTGCTATACTGTTCAGTGACACTCCATACGGAGGCACAGACTGATTCAGATATATTAGCGAGTTCACGGCCATTATCAGACATCCACCTGAAAATAAACATAATTAATTAAAAATAGGAACTAATGTACAGACGCCAGCACATCAACCTACCACAATCTGTCAATAGATTATAAACCTTATCACAATAGAGGAAAGTTAATGTTCGATGGATAAAAATTAACCGATTCGGGCAGGTCGACCTGCTGGACATTGAAATTGGTTCAATTAAAACCTATAATACCACAGACTAAGATAATTCACACTTCTTCTACGTTTATACGTTTATAGGGGGGTTAAATAAGCTGCAGTTCACAATATTTAAATCACAGGGTGATAATGATTAATTTTGATGACAGTGGTGATGATGATGATGACAGTGGTGATAATGATTATGATGATGTTTGGTGGTGATTAGAACATGAAGATGATGGATATTATAATGATGGTGCTGACTTACCGAGCGGCTTCTGCACGGGCACGGCGCGGAGGCAGTCGAAGGGCAGGTGCGCGGTGGCCCAGATGACGGGGTGCACGCGCGCCGACATGTTCAGGCTCACGCCGCACATCGCGCATGTGTCGTTACGGACTGCTGTGCGACTGGAAAATAGAATATGAGTCAGAAACTACCGGTTAAATAAAGAAAAGGTAATAATTGCCAAATTCTTGAGGAAACAATTGAAATTCCTATTTTACGGCCTCGTTTTTTTACCTTGATTTCTACTGAATTTCCATTATTCAAATTCAATAACATGGGATACTGGAACACATGCCAAAAAAACCTAATTTAAAGAGAACATCTATCTAAACAAATCTAACCAATAATAACATGATAGCTAACATTACATTTACTACACATGTTTTTGCAAATATAAAATAAATTTGAATTTAAAGATTATTTAGGAAATGTATACCAAAAAATTTAAAATGTGTATTACCGAAAAAGAGAGAGGCAAGAAATAAAGGAACTCACCCAGCAAAAGTCCTGACAGGTTCATAGAGTAACAACAGTGTTGGTTCATAGTAACCGTGTAGGAACTGTATATCTAGAATATTGTCTATTTTCTCATCCAGATCTTTTAATACTATGACATAGGACGCCAGTGTGGGTGCACGGTTGATTGTTTGTGTTGGTAGCTGAAAGAAAATCATATTTTCAATATATTTGCTAAGAAATTGTCACATGTCTACAGTGTAACGATATGGTAAGTGACAGTTTCTAGTAGACTCTACAGGCCACTTACTGCACTAGTGTGAAAACGGTTACAATTTCAGCAGCATAAAACATAAATTATTTGCTAATACATATTAAGAAACTAGCATTAATTTGTGAATTAGGTAGTACAGTATAATCTCACTAATCCGGCACTATTAAAAATCTGAGGGTGCCGGATTATTGGAATGTTCGGATTACTGGATTATAATGACAAAAACATAGGTGATGTATATACGAAAGCATTTCATAGAGGGAATAAATGTATGTAATGTCAATTTATAATGTCTTTAATTATATTAGGTGTGGGCGGAGGGTGCCGGATTATTGGACGTGCCGATCTATCGAAGTGACGGATTAGTGAGATTTTACTGTAGTTAAATGTATGGGGGTTCAATTTTACCATCTATTCTAGGAATTGTGCCTTACCTGATGAACTATCAACTTGCAAGCATGAAATAAAAACGAAAATATAGAATTTATATTTTCTTCAGCACATGTTTGGATATTATCCTTACTAATTCCCTACTAATGCGAAAGTAACTCTGTCTGTCTGTTTGTTACGCTTTCACGCCTAAACCAGTGAGCCGATTTCGATGAAATTTGGTACAGAGATAGAATAGACCCTGAGAAACAACATAGGCTACTTTTTATCCGGGTACGGGAAATAGTTCTCTCGGGAAGCAGGCCAAACCGCTGGCAGAAGCTAGTGATTCATATATCATTCATCTCTTCAAATTACAAACTTACTACACTTGTATTGATATGTAGGTACTATTTTGTCATTTTTGCAAATATGAATCAGAAATATCTTAATTTTAAAACTAGCTTTGTTAGCAGTTTCCCCTGCTTTCATGTGAATGGATAAAGAGTAGACTATTGCTTTCCTCAATGAATGGGCTATCTAATACTGAGATAACTTTTCAAATTCACCCTAATTAAAAAAGCTTACTATAAAATTCAAGACTTCGTTGACAATAAAGATATATGGTGCTAACTCATCTCTGCATGTGTAGCTTCCCTGGCAATTAAACTACCTTTTCTTCTATTTCATACGAGCCTGCAAAGGCCTATTTGAAATAAAAACATCTGACTTTGACTTTGAATAATTTCAGTAGTTCCTGAGATTAACACTTGAAAACACAAAACACCTCTTTAGATTTACAATATAAGTATAGATTTTTGGTAAATACATGTACTCCGTCACTTCTGCGGCAGTAATACTCACAGCTTTCTTACTATCAAGAGGCTTAGCCTCTAAAGGATCTCCGTCCTCGTTCGTAATGTCCTTTCTAAATGGTAATACAGCTAACTTCTTGCCGTACAGCAACATCACTGCACATCGGCACTCAGGGTCCACTCGGATCCATGGAATGTGGGGGTGGGTCGTCCAACCATTCTGTAATATAGGAAAATGGCTTACTTAGAAAAAAATAATGTAGTAAAGCGAAATTAGAAATGATTATAAATATTTCTACCTCATGATAATTCACAGTCAGTTTCAGAGGTACCAGATAAACTTCTAAATAGCTATCTGAAAAATAGTGCTATAGAAATGTTTTTAATTTTAATCACTTCTCTACAGCATGATCTAACATATAGCCATCTTCATAGAACTCTGTAACTTTGATACTGGCCATATAACTTATTAACTTGGCCAATTATTCAAGGAGTTTGTTAACAACAACATATATATTTATCCAAAAGAAGCACACTAATAAAAAAGCCTTACCTTCATATCATCTTCTTCAAAATAATGCATGCTCAAGGTAATCAAGTTATCAGTCTGTGGATCATACTGTAATACAGACAGCTTGGCTTCTCTGAATGAGACCAGTATCAAGTCTCGGCCCGCACTGGGGCAGCGGACGGATGCCAGAGACATAACGTTACCCCATAGAGTATATGTTGCTAGGCATTCTAGCTTCATCTTCGGAGGTATTGGCTGACCAGCTGTGGATAACAGTTATTACCATTGATGGGAATATTCTTGATCTGAATGTTTTTAAAGAGTAAGGCTTAAGTGATTAAAAACCATCTTTCTCAAACACATTAGAAATATTAGTGTTTGTCAGACACTTGGTATTCAAAATGTGAAGTGAACTTAGCAACAAATTACAAAGGTATCTTTAAAATCCTCTGTTATATTAAAAGACGTAGCATAGGAATATAACACAGAACAGCCCTAAAATATACCATGCATGCATTATTACTTAATGTGAAATTGTAAATTGTTGAGATATTATTCAAAATGAGCTCAATACAAATTGATAATATATTTTTATCTCTATAAATTCAACCAATATCTGTGAAATTGGCTATCGGAACAAATTAGCAAGTACTTATCCATACGTAAACTCAACTTATGAATTTTTTTTTTTTTAAAAGTCCCAAAAGCCTTGCACACCCTTTGCTACACTCTGACCCACGCCATCTTAACCCATCTATACAACAATTTCCATAGTTCTAAATTAAAAGTAAGTGACAAACTTACCGGCGTTAACCTCCTTGGTATGGCCTTCGGGTAACAGCCTGAATACCTTGAGGATATTCGCTCCAGCGGTGATGAGGCACGTCTCGTCATTGTTGAAGAAGCACGAGCTCACTGAATGCTCGATCCCCGTAGCCGGATGCGTTTGCCGGCAAATCGAAAACATTTTGGATTCGCCTTGTAGGTTATGTTTCAAAACTCACTTAAAATTGAACCTATAGATAAATTGTCACTTCTGTAGAGTGTTTTCACATTATTTTGTGTAAAATCTAATACATTACATTGAGATTTTATTGTTTTTCACAATTGTTTATTTTTGATGCTGTTGCGTCTCTTGACATGACACTTTGTCCACAAAATAGTGAACGTTCCGAAACCAAGATTCGTCACGTCACTGTAGTAAAATAAACGACAGTAAAACAAATTATTGTTTCTTTAAAGAGTACTCTTATTAATTATTTCTTGCTTTTATAAGATGTTGAGAAAACTAAATATTAAAGAAAGTATCAAAGTCAAAAATCATATCAATTCGGTTTACAAAACTTATTTTTCTGAACGCAACTTAACCAGTGGAATACCGAATAAGGAAAGAAAGCGGCCATGGGCGAGTTGAACTTGTGCAAGAAGGGTTCCATGCCATTATCAATAAAAAATAGGTATCTATTACCTACAACTAGCCAAAATACAAATATTTTGCGGCAATGTACTCGTTGTTATAGCGGCAACGGAAATACATCATTTGTGA
Organism: Heliothis virescens; assembly: GCA_002382865.2. Taxonomy (NCBI): domain Eukaryota; kingdom Metazoa; phylum Arthropoda; class Insecta; order Lepidoptera; family Noctuidae; genus Heliothis; species Heliothis virescens. The sequence goes on along the minus strand of NWSH02000296.1, from coordinate 9,417,575 downwards.
AGATTTCAGCTTTCTAGCTATCACGGATTATGAGATACAGCCTGGAGACAGGCATACAGACAAACAGCGGAGGCTTAGTAACCGGGTCCCGTTTTACCCTTTGGGTACGGAACCCTAAGAAGAGCCCGTTTTCGCATGAGCGTATAGGCGCCTGTACCCAAACTCTAGGACATAATATAATTATTACTTGTTAATCTAGTATGTAGTCCTAAAGCGCGACCGTTGGTTTGGTTTCGGATTCAATTCTTGTATCGTTTGTCGAGAGTTCAGAAAAAAACTCCAATAGTAAATTGGTAAATATCTTTATTCATAGATTTTATACCATCATCTATCTACAAAAAATAACGTGAGCAAATTAATTCTACGATTTATAAACTAAAATCTTTAGTTATTCATTCACAGTAAAACATTGCAGATATATCTTGCTATATAATTTTAATAGCAAAACAGAACTTTGTACCACAAGTTACAATAAAGGAATATGATAATAAAACATTATTATATAATTATATTAAAAGAATTATCTATTTACAGTTAAATGAGGAACTCTAAAAATAGGAGAATGGTGACCAAATAAATTACAATATTACACTTGGAAGCAATAAATTCCAGTCAGATAAAAACATTATTTTTTGTGGCATAAATTGAAACAGAATAGTTGAATTCTGTTTCAATTTATGCCACAAAAAAATAATGTTTTACCTTTCAGTAACCCAGTTATTGTTATTTATTTCAGACAAATTAAAGAGAAGGTGAAAGTTGTGACGTATAAGGATGTTCAGAAGCTGGCACTCGATAGACAAAAATGGAAAGAGCTGCACCGACAAGAGCTAGGCTCTTAAATTAAAGAAGAACCCAGTTATTATATTCAGCAGGTATTCTTTAGAATGTCAATTCATAAAAAAATAAAAACATTTTGTAACTGACCCGATTTTTTTGATGGATACTTGCGGTTTACAAAGCTCTCGTCGAAATATTAATTCTTACTACAACAAAGGAAGAAAGATAGGTAGAGCAGAGAATAACAAAATAACATTTTGTAATGAATATATACTTTTCAATAGAAATAATTTTCTCTATTTAAAAAAAAAGTACGTATCACACCGATCGCGCCGCACCTGTTCGCAATTTTAGTAGGTCTGTATAAAGGTAGTAGAATTTGAAACCTATGATAACAGACATAGAATTCATATTTGGAAAGAACTCGACAGGCGCTTCGCGACAGCCGATCGTAGGCGAAAACTGAATGTAACTTTACCACTCTAAACTACAACAATCTGTACTGATTTTTAGAATACTTAGGCCAACACCTAGCATTCTGCTATCCCTCTATTTGCATTGTTTGATTTCTTACAAGTTATTGAGGCGAGAAAAGTGGTCAGTCCATTATTTTCCCAATTACTGCATATACGGAGCTTATTAATCTGCCCAGGCGCACTTAAGGTTAGTTCACACCAAGAAATCTCTTTTCCCAAGGCACAAAAGACGAATCACGTTCATACTCGGCTATTATACGGTGAACCTACTCACAATCAGTCAAATGTTCCTTGTGTGAACCATCCCTTATTCAAGTGACCTTCTTAGGCACTAAAAGTATAAAAGGTAAAATTAAAAATAAGTGGAAAACATGGCAAACTAAAATATATATTAATTAAATATATACAAACTAATATTGAGCAGGCGTAACTGCATTTTTGGAACCATACACCGAAACAAATTAAAAATTAAGTTAAACATTGACAACATGAAGTGATAATTTCATAGACATTAATTATGGAGAGCAGTGTAATTACAAATTACAGGACATTTCAGGCAATCTTAATATTATCAGAATAAATTACAATTTCAGAATCTATTGTTAAACAATTATATTCTTTGTGTACACATACATTGAACATCATAGAATATTTTACGTAAAACATAACATCTTAGCAAAACTCATTAGACCAGCTATTACTATTTACAACATCATTGATAAACACTTTTTAATATAGTCCAGTGAAACGAAATCATACACAGTCCATTGTCAATCACTCCATCCCTTATTCGAAACTATAAAATCGTCCAGATAAATCAGTCTTCAACCTTCATATGTGCCACAAAATATGGTACACCTTCCACCTGTACCAATTTCAACCACACTGGTATTTCTAGATTTTTTCTATACCGATATTTTGTAGCAATTCTTTATTCCCCTCAATTCCCACTCCATTCAGCCGATCTACACATATCAGCAAGCAATTCATCAAATTCCAATACAGAGTTCTCATACAACTCAAGGTCCTTTGACAAATCCTCGCTGGCCAGTTCCATCTCTTTCACCGACTCTGGACTCCTTGACTTCGATCGGATAAGATCGTCGGCCAATTTCAAATGTGGAGCGTTGAAGAAGTCCTTATAGAATTCTGCAAGTTCTCTTATTGGATGGTGGTCAGCGAAAGGAAAATGAAGAAGTTTCAACGGCGGTTCGTTCTCATTTCGAAACCCTGAAAACTTTTTTGGCGGCATTTCTAAAGATGTCGGACTTTTAGATAACGTCGTGATATCTAACTCTTGAGTACTTTTAAGCTCTATAGGGCTAGACTTTAGTGGAGTTTTTGGTCGCTTCCGACCTTTAGGTACAGGGATCTTAGTGAAGAAGTCGTCAAATGCTTGTTTTATGACGTTCTCATCGACAAAAGCAGCCAAACGTAAGGGCCTATTCAAGTCAACGGGACCAAAAGGCTTAGGTTCCTTTTTTGGGTCCTTCTTTTTTTTCGACTCGAAAATTACGTGCTTTGGACTTAGTTCGAAATGATCACTTTTTAGTAAAAGCAATTTGTTTTTCTCCGTTCTATTTGGAGATATGGAAAAGTTGGTTCTGTATGACACTGAGAAGCATATAGCTCCTAAGGGAGTCTTCAACATCCCAGCTTGAATTTTCTTAACCGACTCACCTAATGCCTTCATTTTTGGTTCTCCATTGTAAACTCTATAGAATATTGTAAACGATTCTGTTCTCTGCTTCCTGGATAAATGATATGCGGGAGTTATTCTCGTGACTGCGATTAAAGATTTCAATAAGATCCCCATTCGGAAGTATACTGTGTTCATAGCTTTCAATGAGGTGTCGAATTGAGTCTCGTCTAATTCTAGCGTCCATAACTCGAGTACCATTTCGTCTCCATCTTCAGTTTGTACGGATATTTCGACGTGGAGCTGCGATCGGATGGTTTCAAGAACTCTATCGGATGGGAGAGCATTCTTAGTTGCCTGGTTAACTTCTGGAGTGTCCGGTATTTGAAGGTTGAACCAATCTGTATCTGACGACTGTGGTTTACTATTCGGTTCTATTTTAACCCCTTTCCTTGATTCTACTATGACCTGAACACCTTTATACGCTAAGAATTTGGTGAACTTTGTGAATTCGTTTTTGTCGCTTATGTTTGAGAATGCTGCGTCGGGCGCCATTGTGCTAGAAGTTTATTCCTCGTCAGCGATGCAGTTTTCAACGAGATTCCTCAGGTTCGGATTCTCCATAGCGGCGGCGATCCTCTCTTTGTCGTTGATTTGTTTGTTGACTGTAACAAGGGAAATGATCATATTTATTATTAATAAAAATCACAATACAAACAATTCCAAGAAAAAGACTTATCCTTAGACTATCATAGAAAGAATTTAATTAACAATTTCATGAAAACAATGGCTGAGCCTAACGTTCTTAGAAAAAAATGTGAGGCTAGCGACAATAACAGGCTGCCATTTTACAAACTTTACACGAAAAGTATACTTTACTTGAAAAAATAAGACAAAGTATGATCTAACCCTTTTATCAGAACAGTTGAACACAAATACAGTTATCAGTGCATTGTTTAATAATTTATGCCGTGACGTAACTGCAAGCACTGCACTCCTAGGCTGCAGCGTGAAGGCTACTGTCTAATTATAAATAGCCCGAGGCGTCTAGACAGGTTTAAGTTCAAACAGATGCTGAACAAACCGGTTGAGATTCGAGATGCAACACTGATGGATATAGACACGTAAACAGATTGTAACTTGAGTAAAATTCATTATGGAATCTCTTTTTCGATGTTAGTAGATAACGATTATGCTAGTCATCCTTCCTAATTGCTAATGAGTTGGCAGTATTGAAGTGGCTGTAGAACTAATTGTTTTCAAAAATAACTTTACATAATATGGATCTGACATTGGCCCAAATTATTGGAGGTCATTCAAGAATGATTATAGCTACTGATAGTATCTTGTTTTTCTATTTTGAAGTACTAAAATGTGATTAAGTTTGAAAGTGTCGGACAGTGGATGAATGTGGGCTGCCCAAGACCGTGATAGTTTACATTCTTAAGGGACGCCTGCGTTCAGCATAGGTCAGCAATTGGTTGATATTATGATGATGAAAATATTTCATTAGTTACAGTATTTAGTCGAGATTATATGGAGGAAGAGTAGAAATGTTAAACACTAGCATCAAGCTATCTGCTTACAATTTGACCATTGAACTGGGAAATCATAAAGCTGTGTTATAAATAGAAAGATTAGAGGTCAACCACATGCAGTTGTCGCTATCGGGCGATGCAGACATATTTATCATCTCTAAGCAACAACAACATCTAGAATATTTCGCATTATGCAAATCAGATTGTCTTATATTATCGGACATTTGTTTATCAAAATCGTAAGTCAATATAATTTATCTAAATAAGTATTTTGGAAAGTCAATGGAAGTTGGTCTTACTATGTGTAGAGAGAAAAAAGTTTCGAGTAATACAATTTTCGAATTGACCTTAATTTCTCAGTGTTTCCATCATCAGATTCTACAGCGAGTATATGCTTTCATTAAATGAAATCGAATAAATAGAACAAACCTTGTAAATTTTGAAGAAATTGAATAAATAAAACCTAATTGAGAACCTTCTCTTTTTTCAAGGAGTCGGTTGAAATTAACATTCAGCAGTGGAAGGTGGTGGGCAATGCTAGTAAGATGGGTGTAAATATTGATGGACTTCGAAAGGAATAACCGCAGGGATTACGAAGATCATAGTAGCTTTAAGATAACCTACAGATATGAAATAAGATAGATACAAGTGATAATGGAGTTTACAGTTAGAATTGAACAGATTAAGATAAGCTATGTCGCGACCTCACATCTTCTCATATCTGCCTGAGCAAGAAATACATAGGAATGAGAGTAAATATTTCGAAAAAAGTTTATTGGGTTATCAACCGAAACTCGAATGGGCGAATGAACTGTAAAAGTAGAATAATTCGGTGGAAAAAACCGATATTAAGGGCAAACAGAATCGCTTAGACTCGTCCACTTATATTTTTCTGTATCAATATCTTGCTTCAATAACCTTGTTATGTTCACTATCGAAGTGAAGATATAACTGCTGCTATAAATATTTGTTCAACACTATCTGTTATCTGGCACTTAGATAATTTCAATAACAAAGTGTTACAAAAAACAAAGAGTGTCCTCATGTTTTTTTTAGAAACGTATAAAGCACTACTATTATGAGTCAAAATCAATATTGTCTTTTAATGATACATTGAATTAAAAAAAATGCAATAAAAAATATAATTTACTTACTTACTAGATTTTTTTGCAACCAAGTGTAATCTTATTTTTTAGTTATAAGTAAATTAATCAGTCTAATCTATACTTCTATACTAATATTATAAAGCTGGAGAGTTTGTTTGTTTGAACGCGCTAATCTCTGGAACTACTGGTCCGATTTGAAAAATTCTTTCAGTGTTAGATAGCCCATATATTGAGGAAGGTTATAGATTACTTTTTATCCGGGTGCGCCGAGTAGTTCCCACGGGACGCGGGTGAAACCGCTGGCAGAAGCTAGTTTATACAATAATATTATTACTTACATAGTTTGAATACTTGAATGGTATGTAAGAGGTACACAGCTATATAAGAATATTTTATATTATAAGCTGTTAAAACAAATATTAAATCTAGAGCAGTGTTGTTTACAATATTTTTTGCAAACATCAATTTTGTCATAAATGCTGAACAAGCAATATGACGAAATAAATTATATTGTTCAATAGAAATTGATGTGTCAGTAAATTCAATGCTTGATGTGTGTGATTGCATACTATTGAGAGCCCAACCTCTAATCAGTTTTTTTTTCTGTAGAAGTCTTGCGTAAATTGAGCCACGGCCCATATTGTTGGCCTTTTGTTTAATACACCATCGGATAATGGTTTGTCATCTAAAAAATGTATTGAGAACTAGCTGTTCCCCTCGGTTACACCAGCGTCCCGAGAGAACTAATCATTTTCTGGACTACTTTTTTACTATCATATGAACCTCCTTACTACAAGGAACATGACCAAAAAAGAATCATCAGAATCGGTCCAGCCATTCAGGCGTCACCAGAAACAGTAGGAGGTGATTTTTTTTATCACAGAAGAATTACACAGGCCTGCAATGGTTTTCCTCTTTGAAATCTGAGTAACGTTTTTTATAGTTTCTGATGTGCTGATTACGAGAAAAATAATAAAAAAAATCCATCACGTCAGAATTTTTTGATATGGAATATTTAAGATTTTGCTTTAAAATGTTTGAGCGCCTACCTTTTGAAATGTCTAAAACGTTATTAATTTACTTCAGCTCAATTTTTATTTCATATAATTAGTGTAAGGGAACATAGAAATTAATGCCAATTAGTAATTTGTTAATTACTACATAATAAGTATTAGTAATTCGCATTAAACATGTCAAAAACGGGTCATTTTGGCTTAATTTAGTACTGAGCTCATTATTACATAATTATTTGGTAATATTAACAAATTGTTGTGAATATTATTAGAAAAGGGTGCAATTAAGATAAACCAATGGATTTTTGTATAAGTTCCCGCACTGATTTAGAAATTTAACAGTTGAAGTGCGCATTTTGCAACATAAACTTTAAAATGGCATCGCGAAGTTGTTTAAACTCTCCTAATTGTTTCTGTTATATTTGCGGGAAATTTATGGTGATAAAACAACGAAACAGTATTACAGACTTTGTAAAAAATATTTATAAAAGTTATTTTGGATTCGTTTTAAGTAACGAAGACAAAACTTGGGCACCTCAAAATGTCGTATGAAAAGTTTGATGAAAAACTTAATGATATCGAGTTGCAAGCATGGCAGTCATTTAAGGAAGTGGTGACAAAATTTTTGGGGAACAATATAAGCTCCGACTATAAAGAAATAGTGGCCAAAATTATCTCCAATTTGGGTGTAATGGGTTGTAATATGAGCATTAAACTTCATTTCTTAAATTCTCATATTGATTACTTCCCAGAAAATCTAGGAGCCGTTAGCGAAGAACAAGGCGAAAGATTTCACCAAGATTTGAAAGAGCTTGAAGTCCAGTATCAAGGAAGATGGAATATCAACATGATGGCGGACTATTGTTGGTTATTGAAGCGCGACGATCCAAACCGGAAATTTAAGCGAAAATCGCACAACCGAAGCTTCCAGGAGAAAATGACCAGGTTCCACAAATGAAATTTAAATGTTATTTAGACTAGTGTTAAGTTGTTATTATATTTTAGTAGTTTTTTAAGTTAAAAATAATTATGTTCTGTTTTAAATATATATTTTTATGTGAAATCTTCTGTTTTTTTGCTATTTTCTATCTGTGCCTTTTTTGAAAAATCTGGAGGTGATAGAGAAAAACTAAGTTCATATTCGTAATCAGCGCACCAAAATACCCTAGAATCAGCTATCAAATTCCAGAGAGGAAGTCATGACTCTCATTTTGCAGGCCTGTGTTATTAAATATTTCCATTTTATTAGCTTTTTGCACTGCTGTTTATGCATTACGACTTTAGCTCTAGAGATATTAACAGTGTTACTTCATAAATTAGCATTGATAATACCTCCTAGGAGAGTTGTAAAAGTATTATTACAATAATTACTGTTACCAGGTGATAAATAAGTTCAATAAAGTCATTTGGATGTAAATATTATCAAATCTGAGCTTCGTAAAAGTTATATCAGTAATATTGACCGTCTAAAATTAATTAAAATTAATAACCTGTTACAGCATTTTTTTTCATATTTCGATCTATGGTCCTTGGGAAAAGTTGTTCAGTTTGATGAGAACCTTCACCTCCTTCAGGGATTAAAACAAATGAAATTTTACCGTGTAGTAACAGCAGACAGCTATGTTATAAAAGAGAATCAAAATAATATTTTTTAAATGAAGCTTTTGCATTGGTCAAAAATGCTACAGGTTACTACAAATATAATGAATGTGCAAATTTGTGGATTCCTTAATCAAGCATTAATGGCTGAACGAAGTGACCTGAAATTAGGTACACATATAGATTGTAATTCGACTTTACACATACAGGATATTTTTTTATCTGGGTCCGTTAAGGAGCTTTTAAAATCTGCATGTTGAAACTATTAATAAATATGTAAGAAATTCATCAAAATAATTAAACTTCTTACTCAAGTTTGTTAACTGACAATAATACTAAATTAGGACACAGTTGGCACAACATGAATGAGTATGATTCATTGGTTAAATGTTTGTCCTCTTTTGGAACATAATAGTATGCAAACGGACAATTGGGGAAATTCCATTGTTTCTCTGTTTTTAACTGAGTTGTAAAAAGATGTTTTATTATGTAATACCAATTTTTGTGTAAGTATCAAAATATTTTTTCAATTGTACAGTCGACAGGAAGTCAGTGTACCCAAAATCTGTCAAATTTTACAAATCGAACATTAACCTTCCACTATTGTGATAAGGTTGAAAATCAATCGCAGAAATTTGACTGCTTTGTGTACACTGACTTGCTGTTGACTGTACATATTATGTTCACAGAGAAGTAAAAAAAGTATTTTATTCGAAAGTCGTTACATTATTCATAATTAGATAGTAGAATTTATTGACATTTGAATTTTAACTAAGTAAAATCATAATAATTACATGAAGAGAGAAAAAAAAATTAATAGCAATTCATAATTTGAAATTCATGCTAAAAGAAATTTGTTGTATTTACAAATGTATGGATTTCAAAAGTTTTGTACAAATTACAAAATTCTGTTGTTTTTTTTTTACCATAGACCACAAAGGTATTGTCAGATGTTTGTTTTAATAACAAGAAATTAACAAGACAAGGTCATACAAAGTAGGAAGATATAAGACATTGTAGCATAGAACATTATTATAATATGTTTAGAAATAGACTTGCATAGAAAAGAAATAGGAAGCATTTTTTTTCTTTGTTTGAATAGGCACAATGGGTGATAAATTGTAATGTCATTTAGTTATCACATTTTTAAGTTATTTTAGGTAAATATTAGAGAATTAGAGGCTGTATTTATTGCTGTTACCTAGTATACAGGATAATAGATTTTTTTAACTTACTTTCATCTTCAGTGGTATGTGCGCCTTTCTTGATGTAAATATCCAATTTGACGGGATGATGTATAGATCGCTGTATCTTGATCCGTATGCACAGCCCGATGAGCGTCGCCAGCGAGCAGTGGGGCACTGTCGGATTGTATTCCACACGTAACACGGGCACCTTATCAGCAGTAGGCTCCTTCACAAAAATTCCTTCTTCATAAACCACCTTTAAATCTTCAAGAGTACTCGGCTTTTCAGGGTCCCGTATCGTCCGCAAAAAGTCTAGAACACCACAACACACGTTAAAGCCACAACAACCAACCCAATTAGTCCAAAACAACACGAAAACTGATCAAAACAAACCGTATATTGTCTCTTTCAGGTCGTTCTCATCTTTGTATCCTAACTCCTGTAGGGTCGCACTTTTGTCCATATAAGCAGGCTTAGCGAGCTCCACTGTTTGTTTTTGTGAGTTATTCAAAGAGAGTTTTGAGAAGAACGATATCATATCGTTGGTTTGGTAACAATAATATATTTCACTGGATCACAGTCAAGTCACAAGTCGGACATGTTTGTTATGTTGGAGCTTGTTATTTACCCGTAGATTGTCTATGGAAAATACGGATTACGGATGCGTTCATGTTGTGAGCTCTGCTTTTGAAACACTAGTTTTGCACCGCAGTTTCATTTACCCGTATTTCGCCCGTCTTTCTTAAAACAACTGTTTTACTTTGAAAATTATACGTAAAAATTCTTTAAGAAAACCTTTGTGTTGTTGGAAAACTTGTGCCTTATTAGTAGTGTCGTCTGTCAAAACTTTTTATTTTTTCAGAATCCTTAATGCCTGGTGCGTACTTATCGCGTGATATCGATAGCTTTTCTCTGGACGAGCAGTTTAATAAAGAGCAAAACAAAAACGTAGGTGTGATGTATGATGCATTGTGTACTTATGTTTGGTGGTAATACAAGTATCACAAGTCGTTCTTGGATGAATAGTGTTTTGTATGTATGTACAGAACGTTACCCTAAGATTGTATTTTCACCATAAACGTAGCCTTATAAATCGGCTTTATTTAGGTACAGACGACAGCAGGTCAACGTATACGAATCTGTCAAATTTTACCAATCAAATATTAACCTACCCCCATTGTTATAAGGTTGAAAATCGATTGCAGAAATTTGACAGATTGTAGTAACTTGATGTGCTGTCGTCTGTACAGTTCTCGCCAAAGTAAATTGCGTCTTTCACATGACATCCGAGCATAGGTACGTGAATTTGACTTATACCTGCGTGCACCTTGATATTGCGCGATGTTTAGTATCGCTAGACAAGTGACGCTGAGCACGAGGTTCGAATCGCTTTGTGAGTTTTAGAAACTTTCACAAAGTAACCTGGAGTCTGGAAGTCGGTGATTAATACACCTGTGCAACGTAGAGCATGTAAATGTCGGTTCTGCACCTGATCTTTCTCCGGTCGTGTCGGATTGCCGATCCATCGGGCTATAAGAGTGAGGGAATAGGGAGTGCACCTGTGCTGTGTCTGCGCAACTGCTTGTGCATTATAATAAATATTCTGCACAGCTGGCTGATCTTATACGAGAACAGCCCCTGATCTAGTATAAGGACCGATGGCCGACAATCGGCCTTGGAAACCATTATTACATACAAGCTTCGTTCCTTGCGACGTTCAAGTCATCAGAGTAATTTTAGATCTTTTCCTGAACGCAGTTCAAAGACAATTTATGTCATGGCGTTGAATGTCAGCTGTCATTGTTTTTTAGTGTCTAAGTCTGAACTAGATGGCACTGTTTTCAATTTTAAGTTCCGGTCGTGTTGTTTGTCACGTAGTACGGAAGCTCCACAATGCTAATTTTTCAAATCATTTATTGACCCTTGTGTTTACTTTAGTTTTTATTATATACAATCTACATATATACAAACTTAAATTACTAAATTAAAATTAATTAAATATAAACAAATTAAAATTATGTATCAAAAAACTCATCCGCATCGCTGTCAGCGGGAATCGTGCCCAAAAGGCTGGCCGCATTGCCACGCTGAATGGCAATGCAAATTCTTTGACCGAAGTATAGGCCAGCCCTTTGGTCACGAGTGGACTCCACTAAGCGTCTGCTTATTTCTCTAAAAAGACCATGGGCACTTGGGCCCCATGGTCCCAATGTTTCGACCCCAAACGGCTCAAACATGCAATTACCGGTTAGGTTTACATATTTGCGCCGTTTGAGGTTTTCAGCAGCTGCAGCAGCCGCACCGACACAGTTCGCCGTGCTGGGAAGGTGGGAAGGTGCAAGGGTGTCGACACATGTTGCGTCCCACACCAAAGACCTTCCCATCTTCCATGGCATTATGGACATCCCGTCTGGTCTCTTGCCATCGTCACGTGCCAAGCCTTTGGGTTCTAAAACAGCTGGCACCCCGGCGGTGACAAGAGCCCGACGAATAATGTCATTAATACTGGCGTGACGGCACATGCGACCTGCGCTCTTGCTACAAGAAAGACCATGGTGCCCAAGGCAGTCCACAAATTCTCCGCATTGACAGCGATGCGGAGCTCCAGTGGGAGCACCTAGGCGTAGGCACACAGCGAGCCGGAATGTGGTATCACCCAGCATAGTTCCAATGCTGGGTGAAGGCAGTGCGTGGAGCCAAAGCCCTGACTCCCATTCTCCCACAGCCAGCAGGCGGGCACGCTCAGCAGTATTGACAGATGTTTCAAGGAGTTTATTTCTTGTCAAACTGCAGAGCGGCTCATCCCACTGTCTTTGGGAAGTCGGGTTGTCAGGGAAGGCTGTGTTTGGGCAAGCCATTTTCCAGGCGTTCAAACCATCAGTCAAATACGGCACTTCGAAGTCATCGAGAGAAGGAGAGAGTATTTTGCTGGTTAACTTTTTGGTGCCGCAGACTGAGGATAAGAACGCCGGTAGACCTATGCTGGAAATTTTGCGAACGCCGAGGCCACCAAATCTAATCGGAAGGGTGGCTTGCAGCCACGCTCGGTCGTCCAAAGCCAAATTAAAAAGAGATGTTAGGGTACTACGGATAATTTGGTCAACTCTGTCTAAAAGGTCTGGCTGCTTCCATAAAGGAGAGGAGCGAAGATTATACATAAATTTAGGGCCGAAACAACAATATTTATTGACCCTCGTTTGAATGGACGGAGAGAAGACAGAAATAAAATTATTTTTTTGGTACTGTTGTTTTTTACTACCTATTTATACCGCTGAGGAGTTAGTGTGTTTGAACGAGCTAATCTCAGAAACTACTGAACCGATATGAAAAAAATATTTTAGTGTCAGTTAGCCCCATTGAGGAGGGTTGTAGCCTGCATTCTTATCCGTGTGCGCGGAGTAGTTCCCAAGGGAGGGTCTAAACACAGTTGGCTTGCATGGATAAAAAACAAAACACAAAAATACTTAAAACATAAGTTTATTAGAACTTCTTGAAGGATTTCTTGGAGCCCTTGCCCTTCGTGACTTTGAGTACGTTGAAACGGATAGTCTTGGAGAGCGGCCGGCACTCGCCGATGGTCACGATGTCTCCCAGTTCCACGTCCCTGGAACATTTTAACATGGAATGTTCTAGAGAAAATTTCTCGAAGTATAGATAGAAGTTTCTATAGGTAAACAATCAGAGTTTGGGTTAGAAAACACGTCTTTCGTCAAATGGTTGTTCGGAAGACCGTCGTGTAAGTATCATCATTTAAAATTACGATTTCTTTAAATGTAGGCTTAATTTGAATAACAGTAGTATTCTTAATACTATAGCTATTACAGTTCGACCAAAACTCGATGTGATTCCGCAATAAAATTCCTCATGCAAGTCGGTGCATGGTATCTGATATCTTAAATTAGTTCCTGCGCAGTGACTCGCGCAACTTTCATTAACGACGTTTTGCGCGAACTATAATAGGAGCGGGTTATATCATTTGCCAACATTCAAGAGGGGATTACTTTGTTTGAACTACTGAAAAATGATATTAGCTCACCTGAAGCACGGAGATAAGTGGACAGACATATTCCTGTGACGCTTCTCAAATCTGTTGTACTTAGGCAGGTAATGCAGGTAATCACGACGGATGACGATAGTCCTCTGCATCTTCATCTTCTGAACTACTCCGGTGAGGATACGACCACGGATCGACACGTTGCCGGTGAATGGGCACTTCTTGTCGATGTATGTGCCTTCGATCGCCTGTTAGAAAAATAGCTTTGAGCATTTTGAAGTGAAGCGAGTTAGTTGTCCATAGCCCAATAGATGATTTCATGTTTTGTTTGGTTGGTACACTACTCAATTGAGTATAGAAATATTCCTTTCAAAGGACTTATTACAAGTTCAATCAAATTAACATAACAGAATTTGCCTTCACCCGAGAAATGACTTGAGAATTTTTGAAATCATAAAAATGACTTGTTTGACTATAATCAGAATATGGGTTAGAACACGTTCTTCGTCACATGGTAGTCAGAAGACCGTCGTGTGGGTATCATCATGTTAAAGTCAGAACAAGACTAAAATTGCTACTCTTAGTTCACATCACTCCTTCACCTTCAAGTTTGTTGAGTTTGGAGGTTTATACCTTCAACTTTAAGTTAGTGAGTGATGTATTTTGGAAATTGGTGTTATTTCATTTTTTTCCTGATTTTGCCTCAAATGGAATTAATTTGCACCAAACATAGCCAGATCAAGATATTTCTGACATTCTCTTAAAACTAAAAATGAACATATTTATTTCAGAAAATACATCAGACAGTAATCATCTTGCATACAGTATATTTTTCTCTAATATATTTCCTGAATAAATAAATAATATAATAGTAATAAAATAATTAGTAATGGTTCTTAAATCTATAGTTATATTGTGACATGGAGAGCCGCATGCATACCATACCTTCCTGCACCGTTGGGCTGAAAGCTCCTAGCCAGATAGTTAACACAATGGCCAACACCGGATGGAATTGGAACAGATAATTTTTTATTTTTTACATGTCTTTTTTCTGTGTTTTTGAAAGGTTCAGTATCTATGTGTGGTATAATTTAGAGCATAAAATATAAAACAAGTGTTGCTTTGTTTTAACGTTGCTATTGGTGACTATGGTTTTCAAAATAAATGAGATATTTTTGAGTTTTCTATTACTATGGAGGATATTACGTATTTTTCTGTAAAACATAACTTTGTTTGTAAAACTGTTTTTATTGGTGGTAAAGGAATTAGGTATGAAGTATCAAAATGATCTGTTCCAACATATTCACTGGACAATCCCAGCCATGCACATGTTAAAGCAAGGTCTGACTGACCAACATGAACCGTTTTCATGAACAATGGACCCTTCATAATTTTGTAACAACTTCTTGAATTTTGAAATACCATTATATTTTTCCAGTATTAACAAGTCATTTTTAGTGATTAAAATGAATTAATTTCATAATTAAAATTTGAATATTTACTTGAAATTACTTGCACCGGTACCACATTTTACATAAATGCATGTATTGGGGTGCATCATTTTCCACATTAGATGAGTTGTGCATATTTATGCTAAACTGATGTATTAAATTTAATTTTAATAGAAGTTGTAGGTCAAATATAATTTATAAAGTCCATTGAACATAAAACAGACAACGTAGCCACCACCGCTGCAAGCCTGGATCCCATCGACCATAACTAAAAGTACCACACCTCACGCGGAGTCTTAAATCCAAGACCGACATTCTTAGAATGTCTCATGTCTTTCCTCTTCAGTCCCCCCTTCTTGTTGAGGAAGACCGTAGCCTGCTTCTGAAACGCTTTCTCTGTCTACGGAAAAATAAACACGTTAGTTCACACATCATGCGTTACCTCGCGAGGTGTTTTGAAACCAAGTCCCACATCTTTGTGGTACCTCAATGGTTTCCTGCTACGCTTCACACCGATACCCTTTTTACGGTTCAAGAAAACCGTTGGTTGCTTTTGGAATGAACGTTCCGTCTGTAATTTTATTAATGCATTAGTTTTAAACTAATAAAAGCTAACTACGGAAAGTGTGAAGGTAAAAGAAGTACAGGAAAGGAACAGAACTTCTAAATATATAAGCAACACTACAAACTAACTACTGCTGTAAAATAAACACACATTAACATTATTTAAGACAATGTTTTGTCATTTTCGAGGTCTGATTTATAAGACATTTTGCATTTTTTTACTGTAGAATGTTTGGTAGGTATTAGGTTTCATAGTAATTAAGTTTTAGACCAACATCCAAGGCCAATATTAATATAGCATCTTTAAACATGTTAGATTGCTTGTCTGACAATAATCAGAATATGGGTTAGAACACGTTCTTCGTCACATGGTAGTCAGAAGACCGTCGTGTGGATATCATCATGTTAAAGTCAGAACAAGCCGAGAAACAACAGATTATGGGCGTATTTCAACAATTAACATAGTGATTAGTTTCGGAATTCGTGTTACATTCTGCAAATAACTAGGCCATGATACCGGTGTATATTTTTATCGATAATACAGACGCAAATTTGGTTTTATTTTATCTGAAGTTCAGACGTAAACATAACCTATAAAATTATGGTAATTTTCATTCTTCCAATATTTTATTTGCAGATTTGATAAAAATACTGTTTTTGAGCGGTTTAGTCCATAAATATAGATTTTTGTTTCAAAGATTGCTTTAAAAATACCATTCGTTGAATAAACTAACCTATCGATCGAACACACTTTCATTTTACGTAAATTAAGGGGTTTAAGCCGGTGGATGGTAAATCTAATGAAATTAATCCTTTTTCTGGCACCGACTACATGTTATTGCTATGATTTAATTACAGTTTAGCATACATCATGACGGAGTTTTCATTGGGAAAGCCGATTCCCACGTGCACTATCTTCAGATCCACATTTTCACATAAAACACTCATTTTACACTTGTAAAACATTATTTGAACGGAACGTCATCAATAATATAACACTTTTGAAAGAAATCCCTGTTGTTACAGCATTATTTTCAATAATTTTAGCCAGAAAACCAACACGTACCTGATCCGCCATCTTGCTTGACAACGAAAAGAAGGTGATGTTGCCAATTAACAACGACTGAAACCTTCTAAATTTTGTAAGGAATAATGTTGCCAAATTTATAACAGTTTCGTAAAGAGTCTACGTTATTTTAGTTATTTCACTCCTGTTTGATGCAAAAATCGCAAGCTGTAAGAGGTATTTTTACGCTTTGTAGTATTTTACTCGCTCGATGAACTCTTAACTTTTATCTTGTGGGTTTCTGCATGAGTAATTTTAATGAGACCTCTTGTAATAAATACACATAAAACATATTTATTAGATTTTGGAGTTCAAGTTTCTATAGAAATAATAAAAAATAAGCTTATTTTTATAGAAATAAAAATACTTTAGATTTTTGTGAAATAAAAACTTTAAAAACCTGGTAGAATAGCAGAATTTATTCTACTATATGTTAAGATTTTAATTAATTTTTACTTTTTTTTTTTTTTTTTTATATTGAGCAATTTTATTTTACACTTAAGTAACAATATACAAATTAATTATATACAAATGAAAACTATTTTCTATATATAAATAAATAACTAAGATTTGATTAATTAATCCTTTTGATTAATTAGAAACTTAAAGTTATGCTTAGTGTTAAATTAAAACGTATTTATATATTGATGCATTTTTGTGTCCTAAATAAAATTTAATAAAAATATNGATTTGATTAATTAATCCTTTTGATTAATTAGAAACTTAAAGTTATGCTTAGTGTTAAATTAAAACGTATTTATATATTGATGCATTTTTGTGTCCTAAATAAAATTTAATAAAAATATACAATTCGTTACAATAATCGAAAATTAAATATTTTTGGAACACTAACACTGATTTTCCAAACTTGGCACACTTGTAAACGAAACTGTCAAAAGGCGAATTGTTATGAAAATATTCGCTAATTTACTTTTCGCATTTTCGCCAGTTGTTAACGTTTAACTGTATAATTTTGTTATATTGCATTTTTTATTTTACATTTACCGCACATCGGTTTCAACGTGCATTCAGATGTTCGCGAAGTGACTGCTAACCGCGAGTGATGTCTCGAGTTCCTTTTTGTTTTGTCCAGAAAATTAAAATTTCTGGTTGATCTGCGATGGAGGAAGTCAGGCAGCTGGTGCAAGAGGAGGGCCGAGAGGCTCGGAACCTCGTTGCATTCCATGTGGCCGTGGAAACACCAAGTAAATGCATTTTATTATTTACGCTACATAAGTTGGTATTTAACAGACGAAATTGTTCGTATCCGTGGGCGGTATTATTTGTTTCGTAAAGCTGCGACGAAGGAGTGCCCTCTAGCTTATAAAGCGCGGCTTAAAACGTAAACATTGCACTAAATGTCGTCTTTGCATTTAGAATAGTAGGCAGAATGAAAGAATACCTTTGTGTGATGTTTAGTTTTTTGGGAGCTTTTATTTCTTGTTTTGATACCCGATCCTTATCCAAAACAAATTAAACTGACCTTCATTTGGAAACTAAGATTTAAAAATGGGTTCAGTTTTTAGATTAAGCAGTACCTTAAACAATATTTTCCTAAATTCATACCAACTCCTTGTCAAGTTAAATAAATTCAAATATGCAATGCACTTTAGTGTACTTAGTGCGGCCTTGAAGTTACATTTAAGCTGTACTCAATGCCTTCCTATACTGAACAACTTATTCTTAGGCTTTTCATTGTAGTGATAATTTTCTTCAAATATTGTAATATTCTAGTTTTAAAAGATGCTATACCTACTTCTTTAATCACTAAAATATATAAAATAATTGCAACCACTGGGCATTTCGCATTTAATGCCAGCTAGGGCATGCAATATCGGAAGGATCTCAATTCCGGAATTGAAATCCGATACTGGAGAGC
>NWSH02000296.1:9352613-9399183 GCA_002382865.2 Heliothis virescens | reverse complement strand
GAAAAATCATCCGGAATTCCGGAGTTACGGAATTCCGGAATTCCGGAGTTGCATGCCCTAATGCCAGCGCTACTACCAGTTGTTGCCTGCGGATTCTCCTACCTATGTCACCCAGGGATAGTGTTGCTTCTCAACAGTGAAAGATTTTATCAAATCTAATCAGTTGTTTAGGAGCATGTGGGGTCAAACAAAAATATTACTATAGATAAAATATTGTGTCAATAAAATATCTTTCTTTCTTTTATATTTCAACAGACAAATTATAAGTTACACCAGTTATTTTAACTCTAAGACAACATTGACAAATATGGCATCGCATACTTACATTTACATACTAATTCTAAGAATAATTGTTGACTAATAGGACCTGTTTAGACAGTTGTGCCTTCTGTAACAAACAGTCATTAGTCATAAGTTTGAAATTAGAATAAGTTTACACTTTTTCACCAGAATAAATAGCTTTTGTGATTAATTACTTGATGCTGGTCTGGTAGTTTACTTTTTAATATGTCGTTGGTGACTAAAAATAGTCAAAGAAGAAAAACTGGGACAGCCAGTAGTCTCACCCATATCCTGTTGGAACGACTCCACATACTTGGTGATAAAGTAGCCTTTCTTTGAGAAATGAACTATGTAACACTGAAGTATTTTACTACTAACACTGAAGTATTTTAGTAGTAAAATACTTCAGTGTTCATGAGAGTAGTATAAAAAAATAACCTCTTCAGCTTTATAATANAGCCTTTCTTTGAGAAATGAACTATGTAACACTGAAGTATTTTACTACTAACACTGAAGTATTTTAGTAGTAAAATACTTCAGTGTTCATGAGAGTAGTATAAAAAAATAACCTCTTCAGCTTTATAATAATATTCACTCGCATCCCGTGGGAATTACTGCCCGTACCCGGATAAAATATAGCCTATGTCACTCGTGGATAATGTAGCTTTCGAATGGTGAAAGAATTTTTAAAATCGGTCCAGTAATTTTTGAGCCTATTCATTACATACAACCAAACAAACAAACAAACAAAGTTTTCCTCTTTATAATATGAGTATTATTTAGTATAGATTATTACATACAGTTTTGGCAGATTGTAGATCTTAGATACATTTCATCAAAACTCCATCACTGCCAAGGCTACGGAATTGTTCAAATGAGTTGCCGCAGCTCTGGTACACAAAGGGCTCAAAAAGGAACATGGTGGGTTTTAGTCAGGAAAAGTCTGACACTTTCACGCTGCAGCCACAGCAGGAGGGGTCATCTGATGATTTTCCACCAAAAAAAAAAATTCATGTCACATGTGTCAACCAAAAATGCCATCTGAAGTGATAGTTTTTTGTTATTGTTAATTTGTACAGTACGACTGTACTACGCCAGTAGTGTCCAATGATAAGAAGTCTGCATAAAACATGAAATAAAAATATTATAAAACTAGCCGTTTTCCCGCGGTATCACTCGCGTCTCGTGGGATATACTGCCCGTACCCGAATAAAATATAGCCTATACGCCTATAGCCTCACGAATAATGTAGATTTCTACCAGTGAAACAATTTTTAAAATTGGTTCATTACTTCCAGAGATTACCCCCTACAAGCAAACTTACAAATTTACAAAAACAATATCTCTTTATAATATTAGTACAGATAACCTTTTTAATTTGTACAGCAAATTCACAAAGTTGTGAAATACAGAGAGTAATTTAACAAGCAATTTCATATTTGTACGGGTATTGTAACGCATCGGCGCACAGCGGGACGCCTCGTCAACCAGCTATTGAGACGGTATTTTATGGACGCCTTCTATCTATGATCTGCAATCAAATTATATTCGTTCATTTGTATCGAACTAAAGAAATGGTTTCTTCTATACATTTTACGAGCTAAGCGTTTGCGTGTGTTGTGTTTGAAAAGCATCGATTTCTGATTGGCAAACACCATTATTATGTGTGAGTTATTAGAGTCAAGTCAATGTAATCTGATCGGCAAAACATGTTTTAAATTTTAATCCCTAAGAAGTGGTTATTATGAAACAAAGTTCAAATAAATATAAAGTAGACCTAAAATCGACCCTTGTGGCATTCCCTGCGACCTAACTTAATCCTCTCACAATACGTCAACGTAAACCAAAATGTAAAGTAGATCGATGTCCCACGACTTAAAGAAAGTAGCTTGTAAGACAATCGATCGTCGAGGTTCTAAATCGGGCACCAGACTTGCCATGAATACTTTAGCGCTTGCTTCAGTGACTGCCGAACTTTATTCTCCTCTACTTAAGTCTGGCCGTTACTTTGCAAGTCGGCTTCGACGAAAAGATTCGCTGGATTTAGAATTACTGGGAATGCTTAAATTGAACAGGGGTACCGTATCGGGTACCGTTTATAGATTTTAACGTGTCAAATATGCAGTTGCTTAAAGTTATACTGGAAGTCCCAATATAGTTGGGATTTTTCCTTCTGAGCCCGGAACACTTTAAAGATACTATTTATAACGTCAGAAATATTTCGCAGCCTCCTGATTGAATTAGCCGTTCAGTCAACAAGTCACCTAAACCTCGTGTTATTGAAAGCTGGCGTTGGCGTTATTTAATTAAAGGCCTAGCTGTAGACACGCGGGGTTCCCCAGGGTTTAAGCTACCTCTTATTCACGATTACTGAACGAGTAGCAGATAGACTGACAAATTTACGCTCGGAATTATTGCGGATTCTCTATACAAGTTTCCTTCTTTCCCTTTCCACCTAGGTCGCATTTCCCGCAAGCCGCCCCGCGCTGGAGCGCCACCGCCGCGCCGCGCTACGCCCCGCGCCGCCACTCGGCTCCGATCCGCTTCAGCCGGGAGGGACAAGCGCTCAGAACTGCGCGCTAGGTACTGGGCGCTACTGTTTGGAGATCTACAGAGAGCTGTGAGTATGTTTCATCGTCGTCACAGTCGAAAAAGGTCTACTGTTGGACAAAGGCCTTCCCCAAGCTGGGGAGATTTGCATACTTGCGTGTAGGATATTTTTATTTTGCCCATCTTCGAATAACTCATTTAATATCCCACTTCCCACTAGCCACGGACGAGGCTTTACCGGTCTACTAGTCGATCGCCATAGCCTCGTCCGTTTTCAGCATGACGCA
The DNA here is from genome assembly GCA_002382865.2 of Heliothis virescens. Classification (NCBI taxonomy): domain Eukaryota; kingdom Metazoa; phylum Arthropoda; class Insecta; order Lepidoptera; family Noctuidae; genus Heliothis; species Heliothis virescens. Next base: position 9,396,064 of record NWSH02000296.1, on the reverse strand, counting down.
CAACGGGAGGGGGGTTGGCAATTGGGGCAGGACGATGTTGGTATACCCTCTTACACTCCGGAATATATTGTNCTGGGACAGCCAGTAGTCTCACCCATATCCTGTTGGAACGACTCCACATACTTGGTGATAAAGTAGCCTTTCTTTGAGAAATGAACTATGTAACACTGAAGTATTTTACTACTAACACTGAAGTATTTTAGTAGTAAAATACTTCAGTGTTCATGAGAGTAGTATAAAAAAATAACCTCTTCAGCTTTATAATAATATTCACTCGCATCCCGTGGGAATTACTGCCCGTACCCGGATAAAATATAGCCTATGTCACTCGTGGATAATGTAGCTTTCGAATGGTGAAAGAATTTTTAAAATCGGTCCAGTAATTTTTGAGCCTATTCATTACATACAACCAAACAAACAAACAAACAAAGTTTTCCTCTTTATAATATGAGTATTATTTAGTATAGATTATTACATACAGTTTTGGCAGATTGTAGATCTTAGATACATTTCATCAAAACTCCATCACTGCCAAGGCTACGGAATTGTTCAAATGAGTTGCCGCAGCTCTGGTACACAAAGGGCTCAAAAAGGAACATGGTGGGTTTTAGTCAGGAAAAGTCTGACACTTTCACGCTGCAGCCACAGCAGGAGGGGTCATCTGATGATTTTCCACCAAAAAAAAAAATTCATGTCACATGTGTCAACCAAAAATGCCATCTGAAGTGATAGTTTTTTGTTATTGTTAATTTGTACAGTACGACTGTACTACGCCAGTAGTGTCCAATGATAAGAAGTCTGCATAAAACATGAAATAAAAATATTATAAAACTAGCCGTTTTCCCGCGGTATCACTCGCGTCTCGTGGGATATACTGCCCGTACCCGAATAAAATATAGCCTATACGCCTATAGCCTCACGAATAATGTAGATTTCTACCAGTGAAACAATTTTTAAAATTGGTTCATTACTTCCAGAGATTACCCCCTACAAGCAAACTTACAAATTTACAAAAACAATATCTCTTTATAATATTAGTACAGATAACCTTTTTAATTTGTACAGCAAATTCACAAAGTTGTGAAATACAGAGAGTAATTTAACAAGCAATTTCATATTTGTACGGGTATTGTAACGCATCGGCGCACAGCGGGACGCCTCGTCAACCAGCTATTGAGACGGTATTTTATGGACGCCTTCTATCTATGATCTGCAATCAAATTATATTCGTTCATTTGTATCGAACTAAAGAAATGGTTTCTTCTATACATTTTACGAGCTAAGCGTTTGCGTGTGTTGTGTTTGAAAAGCATCGATTTCTGATTGGCAAACACCATTATTATGTGTGAGTTATTAGAGTCAAGTCAATGTAATCTGATCGGCAAAACATGTTTTAAATTTTAATCCCTAAGAAGTGGTTATTATGAAACAAAGTTCAAATAAATATAAAGTAGACCTAAAATCGACCCTTGTGGCATTCCCTGCGACCTAACTTAATCCTCTCACAATACGTCAACGTAAACCAAAATGTAAAGTAGATCGATGTCCCACGACTTAAAGAAAGTAGCTTGTAAGACAATCGATCGTCGAGGTTCTAAATCGGGCACCAGACTTGCCATGAATACTTTAGCGCTTGCTTCAGTGACTGCCGAACTTTATTCTCCTCTACTTAAGTCTGGCCGTTACTTTGCAAGTCGGCTTCGACGAAAAGATTCGCTGGATTTAGAATTACTGGGAATGCTTAAATTGAACAGGGGTACCGTATCGGGTACCGTTTATAGATTTTAACGTGTCAAATATGCAGTTGCTTAAAGTTATACTGGAAGTCCCAATATAGTTGGGATTTTTCCTTCTGAGCCCGGAACACTTTAAAGATACTATTTATAACGTCAGAAATATTTCGCAGCCTCCTGATTGAATTAGCCGTTCAGTCAACAAGTCACCTAAACCTCGTGTTATTGAAAGCTGGCGTTGGCGTTATTTAATTAAAGGCCTAGCTGTAGACACGCGGGGTTCCCCAGGGTTTAAGCTACCTCTTATTCACGATTACTGAACGAGTAGCAGATAGACTGACAAATTTACGCTCGGAATTATTGCGGATTCTCTATACAAGTTTCCTTCTTTCCCTTTCCACCTAGGTCGCATTTCCCGCAAGCCGCCCCGCGCTGGAGCGCCACCGCCGCGCCGCGCTACGCCCCGCGCCGCCACTCGGCTCCGATCCGCTTCAGCCGGGAGGGACAAGCGCTCAGAACTGCGCGCTAGGTACTGGGCGCTACTGTTTGGAGATCTACAGAGAGCTGTGAGTATGTTTCATCGTCGTCACAGTCGAAAAAGGTCTACTGTTGGACAAAGGCCTTCCCCAAGCTGGGGAGATTTGCATACTTGCGTGTAGGATATTTTTATTTTGCCCATCTTCGAATAACTCATTTAATATCCCACTTCCCACTAGCCACGGACGAGGCTTTACCGGTCTACTAGTCGATCGCCATAGCCTCGTCCGTTTTCAGCATGACGCACAACGGGAGGGGGGTTGGCAATTGGGGCAGGACGATGTTGGTATACCCTCTTACACTCCGGAATATATTGTCTAAGGGTCAATTCACACCGAGACGCGACGCGACGCGACCTCTCGCTCTGCGTCTCGAGGTGCAGCGCGACGTGTCTGAATTCTCACAATCAAATGTGTATCGTTTCGTGTAGTGAATAAAGTATATTTTGAGTCGCTCTATGTAAAATCTGCGTGCAGCGTCGCGTCGCGTCGCGTCTCGGTGTGAATTGACGCTTAATGGCAATGAGTCGCGATTTCAATAAGAAGGAATATGGTTCAAAGAAGTTGTGATCCTAGGGGGTTTATTGGAAGTCCTGGGATTCTATCTTGTTTCTATGGCCTTACTACTAAATGAGAACTGAACCGAGGTACTACAAGACCATTAAGGGTGTGTTATAGTCAAACTTTAACTTGTTCCTTAATTAGCTTCTCATATTAAAGCGACGACATCGATAAAGACCTAAATTGAAGTTGTTGAAAAATCAATGTTGAATCTAAAAATGTTTGCAAAGATATAAGATTAAAGAATAGCCTACAATTTGACTTGTTGTAGAAATGACATTTTTATCGATCGTGTGCTAGAAATATCGGGGTGGCACTAGCTACAAATAGGTCTGACCTGAATGTCCTTTCTAATGCCACGGCCATTACAATAATAAAATCATATCGATTTTATTATTGAACTTGGACTTTTAAATTATTTAAGCATCTCCTTGGATTTGGTCTTGTGTGTTGGAAGCATTTTATAAGCCGCTTTATTTGTAAAAAATACTACCAATTTAGGGAATAAATATAAAAGAATCTACCGTCTAATTCGAGCTAGGCAGACCGCTGTTAAGTTAGAATTTTTTAAATACTAAAATGTAATTTCATTTATTTGCCATATCTACAGAGAACTTTATTTCCTCCTATATGGTTCCGAAATCACTTGCGCTTAATTATTTAATTGGCACCTAAATTGCTTTGTAACATCCAATTGCCCCAGATGAGAAACTAACCCACATTAAAGCCCTTTACAAAATCCTTTGTTACTCTCGAAGTGAATTCAATAAATGCAGCGAAGTCTCTAGAATGTTCGAGAGTTCATCCATGAATACAGATAGATAGATATAGTTCAGTCTGACCTCAGTTACATTCTAGGAATAAACATCCCTTTAGGTGAATACAAAATCGATATTCCCCGGTGCTCGAAACAGGGAAGGGTTTGCTTTGTGAATGCAATATTATGATGCGTCGGGGGAGTTTGTTAAATACGTTTGGCTTTTGGGATATGTTGCTCGTGTTTTGTTTTTTGACCTAAATATTATGTAGGTATGTTGTTGTTTGTTAGAAAGGGTATTCTGGTAGATTAATGTTACTTGTAATAAAATTCTTTGTGTTAGCTTGAAATAGTAAATAAGCTCTTTTATTAAAGAAAAATGTTATCGTGGTATTAAATATTTCAAATGCCTATTTAAATAAGTAATGAGAGCAAATAAATACAATGCGAGAAGTAAACATGTTTAAGAACTGTAGATTAACATACAACGAATATCGCACTATTTAACGAGGATTTTATGCTTATCTGTGAATAATATAAACATTCAACCAATCTTCTTGTTCACAGATTGGTGAAATTTACAACACAGTTGAGGCTCACGAAAATTTAAACGAGTGCCAAGAAGTGATCCTAGTTTTAGAGAACTACACACGCGATTTCAAAGCTCTTGGCGAATGGTTTCGGCTAAAATGGGAGTACGATAACACCCCTCCACCACAAAGACCGCAGAGTCTGGCGTGGGAGATTAGAAAAACAGATTTTGTACGACCAGAGTCCCGAAAAGGCTATTCAGTCAAGAGCTCACCATCAGTGTCAGGGAAAAATAGTCCTTGCCTCTCAGGACATAACACTCCTAGTGGCAAAAACAGTCCAAACTTAACTGGCAAAGCTAGTCCGGGTAGCGGCAAAGTCAGCCCAAGAGTAACAGGACATTCCAACAACAGTCCTAAAGCGAATATTGAGTTTTTCAGTAACAAAATCGCTTCCAAAATCACAACTAAGCCTGAGCCTAAATCTGCTAAAGAATTATCCAGATTGTCCGATATAAAGGAAAAAGAAGTTAAGGACACGGTAGAAGAAAATGAAACTGTAAATGGAAAGCCTGCTGTAGACGAAAAGGAGGATAAACCAATTAAAGATCTGTCATCTCAAATAACCGAAAAAGATAATAAGCCAATCAAAGCTTCGGTAGTTGAAATAGGCAAAGCGAAGGAAAGCCCAAATGCTGCGCCAAAAATGGTTGTTATAAAATCACCGAAACGCACAGTAACACAAGATGAAGCTAAAACAGTCAATGGAGACATTTCCAGTCAAGCTAAGGCAACCATCGCGAAACTGGATGCTATGGAAAATGATTTTTTAGCTAATCAATTGACTGAAAATGCATCCAAGAATGAGAATATGCTTAATCTCGACAAAGAAATTGAAAAAGCTGTTAAACTTGACTCAAATGATAAACCAATCAAAATAAAAGGTCAAGTTGAAGATAAAAATGAAAAAGTTGATGTTGTTGGTAAGAAAGATAACCCTGTCACTGATGATGCAGCTAATGTTGATGAAAAAGGCAGCGTTTCAACAGAGTCACCTGCGAAATCTGAAGATAATTTTGGTGATGTTTCCAATGAAAGCTCTTCCAAGTCTAGCGATGAAAAATGTACTCCAAACGGTAAAGTAGTAAATGATGATTCAAAGACTATCAAAGGGACTATATCATCACCTCATGTTGAGAAAAATGACACAACAAATCAAGAATCAGGCGCTAAAAATCAAGACGAAAAGCCAAAAAACCCACAACCATCAAATGGTGCAAAGGAAGAGGACACCAAGATTGATGAAACTTCAAATAAAGAATCAACAGAAAGCAAAGAAACTTTGCTGTCTGAAGTAAAGGAAACAAAAAAAGACCAGGATTTAAAAAAAGTTGAGCCCAAACCTGCTGAAAAGCCAAACACAAGACCAGCTTACTCCCAGGCAGCAGCTAAGCCAAAACCAGTGAATACAGTCAAAACAGAAGTTAAAACTCCAACAAGATTCATAGCTAGAAGCAAAACTGTCGTCGAAATGCGGCCTGAATCAGCTTCAAAAGCTCAAAGGCCATTTCCAAAACGAAATCAGACTAGCAAGTGCAGCTACCCGTTTAATCTGACTACGGGAAGAACTAGCCTGTTTGATGCTCCTGCGAATAAAGCAGTATCTAAAAAGCCCCCTAATCGCACTCAAATGGGCTCTGGTGATAGCAAGAATATAGCCAAAGTTGATTTAAAGAAGCGGCCACCACGACCTGTTACACTGAAAATTAACGAAAAAGGAGATAAAACAGAGAAACTCAATCCTGCTTTTGATAAGAAGGATGGAGAAGAGTACAGTAGTTCCGATACTATTGTGACTCAAATAGACATGTCGCGAATCGAATCCAGTGAGAGTTTGAAGACGTTAGTGCCAGAAGAAGCGGAGTTCGCGAATTCCGTCGAAGTACTAAACGTTGATAATGCTAAGTGCGATGATGATGGCTGGCTTACAGTGAAATCTAGACGCTTGAGCCGTGAATCGAAGAAGCAATCTAAATCGCACTGGGCGAACAGATTCCATCAACCTTCAGCGACAACCAGCTTACCAACTCTTAACATGATTGAGTCTCCAAAACAAGAAGTTAAAGAAATAGTATCAGCGTCGAAATTAGATCGCGCGAAATCTGAACAACCGCAAAATAAGCCAGAGAAACCTAAAGTTGTGAAGCCAAAACCTGAAATCAAGGAAGCTAAGAAAGATTTGTCGATTATAAGGCAGAAATCTGATGTAACTGGGTTGAAAACTCGGACGTCACGAAGCAAGGCTTTGAAACGGGAGAAAGTCAAGGACACCCCAAAAGACGATGGTTCCGAATTAACCAAAAACCGCTTACATTCGTCCCTTGAAAGCCTAACAACCGGCCTAGCCAGATCTCAAGAAAAAACTCAAGAAACATTTGACTTCGACAAATGGAAGTCGGAATTCATGACGACTTTTAAATTCTTAGAAGACGATGATCAAATGAATGATCATAACGAGATTTTGAAGTCAGCAGATCCGTCAGAAATGTCTGAAATAGCCGAGATGACGTCACAGATTGAGGAGAATGAGAGGAAGATCAGTTGGGCGCTGGATTTCCAGTCGGAGGTCGACCAAAGGAAGTTGTGTGAGGAAGAAGACTTGTTGAACAGACAGATCATGGAACTGCAGCAAGTTTCTGATATTGATTTGGATACGGAGACTGATGATACTGAGGTAAGGCCTTTATTTTATATACCAGTTTGTTATTACGTATTTATCATTTTACCAATCTCCTACTTAGAGAACCAGTATAATTGCTCCGTCCAAGAATACTACTGACTGGGCAGAAATGAAATGTTTGAATATCGAAATTCTGTTTGTTGTTAAAAATTTCTGGGCCTGCTCCGCTTTGGTGGAGTCTGGGCCTGACCAATCACTGAAGCCAGCTTGAGTCAGCAAACATTATTAAACGATTAAAATAATTTCACTACGTAGTTTCTATCAACTCTTGCAAGAAATATCTATATTTTATTTTTGAAAACCCCTGGTTGCTAAGCATAAAATGACCTTATATTCTTCTACATTTACCAGACGGATGCAGAAATCCTCTGTGAGGACACATCGGTAGGGGTCTCCTGCCCGTCTACTGAGAACCTATCCTTAGCCGCCAGTCTGGAAGACCAGTATGAGACGGCTCTAGCCGGCATGTCCTGGGCAGAGCGAGTGGATACCTTGGGAGCTTTGGAAGCCCTGGTCGCTAGGGATCCAGGTAAATATAACTTTTTAAATGCAAACCTGTAAAACGAGCCGTAAAGCTACTACACTCAGTGTCGATATCACCTGCTTATATTTCTGCTATCGCCCGGCATTTCCCTAGTTCTATATGCGGGCAGTATGGCCGCTCAGCGTTAACCTGGCGGAATGTTGCCAGAACTGTGTGTTTATGCTGTGCAAAGCCTTTACACGTGGCTTTGCATTCGTGGATTCTGATGAAACATAGCTACTTTAAATCAAGTTGCGGAGATTAGTTCCCTCGGGAAGCTGGCAGAAGCTATATCTTCTATATTATAAAAATCTCCACTATTTTGTCTTGTCTTCGAATGACCCCTGAACGGCGAAGATAAATCAGGAGAAGATTCATATGTCATGAATAATTAAACTGTTAATACGACGACGCGTTGAGTCCGCGGGGAACAGCTAATATACTTTAAACTTATTCAAATAAAAATATTGCCATTCCTCCCAGGTCGTGCCCAACAGCTACACGCGAAATTATCGCAAGGCATCAAACGGCGCGGCAGCTTGCAGGACGCGCTCCGTCGCCTGCAGTTGAAGCAGGCTCGGGCTGAGCGGCAGAGAATCGAGTACCAGACGGAACGGGCGAGGAAGATACACCAGCTGCTGGCTAGGGTTGAGGAGGTCAAGGTAGGGGACATTTTTTAAAGTTAAAGTCATCATCTGCCTAGCCTTTTCGCAACTGCGTTGGCGTCGGCTTCCAGTCTAACCTGATGCAGCTGAGAACTGGGTTCTAACTACCCATAACGTCTGCGAAAGATGTTGGAACGACAGCCGGAACCCACCAATTTCTCATGACAAGATCGCCACCCATCCATCAGTAAGATAGGCAGTCGCTCCATGTAAAACACTGGTACTCAGCTGCATTCAGTTAGACTGGAAGCCGAACCCCACATAGAGAGGAAAAGCAGCATTCGTTTCAAAATTAATAAATATCTTGATTTAACTTTTCAAAAGCTCCGAGTATTTTAACCAGATTCGTGCACTTTCAAGCATATACAGGCTATTTGTATCTATTCTTACGTGTTTTTCTTTGTTGTTTTCCTTGCAGGTAGCTAAGAATGACTTGATAGAAGAAAAACGTCTTCGAATGGAAAGACGGCTTCAGAAAGCTGCTGAAAACAGAGATCAACATCTCAAGGTAAGTTTATATTGTTATACTTCAATAATATTTCCCGAAAGTTGACTCAAAGTCTCCTCATACGGCCGGTTTCGATAAACCATCGATAAGGATGCTGAGAAATTGGCAATATATAATATATGTATTAACTAAATGGTAGAATGTACAGACGGCAGCACATCAACCTACCACAATCTGACAATTTTTTCAATAGATTTTCAACCTTATCACTATAGTGGAAGTTTAGTTGTTCGATTGGTAAAATTTTACAGATTCGGGTAAGTTGACCTGCTGTCGGCTGTGTCGGTCACTATACTTTGACACATTTACCATTTACTTATGGGCTACATATTACTCCATTTACTAAGAGTGGTCTAAACTCTCTCTCTTATTATAAATTACTCGTCTTAAATGCCTATATTTTCTGTACATAATCCTCTCTTTACAGGACATAGTACGCAAAGCTCACGACGAGGAAGAGAAACTCCGTGAGATAGCGTTCATCAAGCAGCTGGAAGCCGAGAACCGCCGCCACGAGTTCCTCGAGCAGTGTCGCACACACACCACCCGACTGCGGCAGATGAGGCGGGATAGGCTGTCTAAACTGGTCAGTATGTCCTACTGATATTATAAAGCTGAAGAGTTTGTTTGTATGAAAATCGCACGCTTTCTGAAATCTGGTCCGATTTGAAAAAAATATTTTAGTGTTAATTAGATTATTTATCGAGGAAGGCTTTATGCTACGTTTTATCTGGGTGCGCGAACTAGCTTTTACGGGCTGCGGGTGAAGCCGCTGGTGGAAGCTGGTAGCACTATGTATACAATTCAGTAAATTATCGAAACCAAACACATTGTAGACCCAACAAACTGTCATTGGTTCGCTATTGCGAACCCATATCAGTACGGTCTGACCGTGCTGTAAGTACGGTTTTTTGGTGCAGTAGGCAGTGTCTGTCAGTTCAAGTAAATCGGTCGACCCTTGAAAACTGACTGCTGTCAACTGCACAAAAGACACGGCATAATAGTGATGTTCTTATAATACAGTTTTATCTTTAATATCCATTCATGAAGTCGGGGTTTTGTTGTAAGTGCTAGCAGAAACAAGTTACACAATATATATGTCGTAGCCGGTCATGAGTACGGACGCTAAACGTCACGCAAGCGCGCCCTCTGGCGGTTTTGGCGCGCTTGGCAGAGCCGTGTTGGTCGGTGGGGTCTTGGCGGAGCGCAGTCTTCGTTGAGTCGCCGCGCTGTTCGCATCACGGAACTGCCCTACGTCACGTCTAGTGTCCACGTTTTATAATGAGGTTGATCGTGATTGTGTAAAGTGTTTTGATAATAAACTGTAATCATTTAAACGTCTATCTCATTGCACGATAACCCTATTTTTGCCCACATGATGCCGGATAGATCGAAGAGAAATCCTGACTGATCCGACATATATTTAAATATCATTTCCTCTTCTAAGGAACAAAAGGCAGCTCGCGAAGCAGCCGTGGGTGCGCGGCGCGCGGCGCTGGAGGCGGCGCGGCGCCTGCACGTGGAGACGCTGCTGGAGAGGCGGAAGGAGCGCGACGCCAGGGTCGAGGAGCTCAAGGGACTCAAGAAGCAGGAGCGGGACGACGCCGCCAGGGAGAAGGTGAGCTTGGGGAGTTGGTTCGTGTGTGTTTGGTGGGTGGTGTGTGTCGTTATAGTGGTGTTAAAAGGGCTTCGGCCCCATGCTTGTCAGTCAAAAATCTATGGTCTCATTTTACTGTTGACAAGCTTAGGATTTATTGGTGTCAAAAACATAACTTTTTTGGCAATAGAATGTAATTTCTTTTTCCAGGCGGAAGGTGTAAAGTCTCGCTTGTCAGCTTTGGCAGCGGCTGCGGAACTGGAGGCTGATGCCCTGAGGTCTCGGATCCGCGACAAGCAGGACGCCAGCCAGCTGCGGCTCGAGAGCCATCTGCAGGCCATACGGGAGAAGGCCACCACCGGACCCAGGCAGCCGGTACGTTATCTATACATCCGCGACAAGCAGGACGCCAGCCAGCTGCGGCTCGAGAGCCATCTGCAGGCCATACGGGAGAAGGCCACCACCGGACCCAGGCAGCCGGTACGTTATCTATACATCCGCGACAAGCAGGACGCCAGCCAGCTGCGGCTCGAGAGCCATCTGCAGGCCATACGGGAGAAGGCCACCACCGGACCCAGGCAGCCGGTACGTTATCTATACATCCGCGACAAGCAGGACGCCAGCCAGCTGCGGCTCGAGAGCCATCTGCAGGCCATACGGGAGAAGGCCACCACCGGACCCAGGCAGCCGGTACGTTATCTATACATCCGCGACAAGCAGGACGCCAGCCAGCTGCGGCTCGAGAGCCATCTGCAGGCCATACGGGAGAAGGCCACCACCGGACCCAGGCAGCCGGTACGTTATCTATACATCCGCGACAAGCAGGACGCCAGCCAGCTACAATTTTCACATATGATGTATTTTTGTTGTCCAAAACTATAATAAAATTTGAATTCTAGCCGGATTTTAGCCGATTAGAGCCGGTTTTTGTTTCTTAGTAGATAACCCATAAGCTCCGAAACTATCAGACCAACTTGCAAAATTCTCTCACTATTAGGAATCTACATACTGTATTTTATTCGGTTGCGTAAAAAAGTACACACGCAGTGAATTACGTTTGACGACAAAACCTTCACTTTTTATTTCTAAATCTCCTTTCTCCTCAACAGACAACATCAGAAAGCCAAGACCAGACGGCAAAGGAAGAGAAAGACTTACAAGAAGAAGCTGAGAGGTTAGAACAAGAGAGACGCGAGAGAGAGAAGCAGAAAGCTATCAAGAAGAAAGCTAGGAAGGTCAAACAGAAACTTTTAAGCACGTAAGTTGACCTAGACTTCTTGTAAAGAGGTATTTTCATCTTCTGCCTAGCCTTTTCCCAGCTACGTTGGGGTTGGCTTCCAGTTTAACCAGATGCAACATAGTCCTAGTGTTTTACATAGAGCGACTTCCTATCTGATCTCCTCAAACCAGTTACACGAGCAACCCGATTATCCTTGTTTAGACTGATGAATTTTGGACTATTGACAATGCGGTGTAGAAATGGCAGGATGATATTTAAATGTTTTGAACAGTTGGTAAGAATCAATTAATTTGGATATAAGATACTTTTTAACTATGAAAGCTTAGGAGTTTATTAAAGAAGAAGGTATAACTATGTGTGATAAAAATGTACTATATATCATCGATATCACTCTTACTTTTCAAGTACAAGTACGCCAGCAGTTCAACCTACTCAAATCCATCAAATTTTACCAGTCGAAAATTAACCTTCCACTATATTGTGCTAAGGTTAAAAATCTATTGCACAAATTTAATAGATTGAGATAGATTGCTGTTCTGGTGTCTATAAGTTACGATAGAAATTTACATGAAACCTTCTCCTTTCCAGAAGCCACGACACAATAGTACTAGAGGAAAACGCAATCATTGACGTCATAACCCCCACCATAACCAAAACGTGCAAAGTCATCCACCAAATATCGCACATCATAGACCCATTTCTAGAACATTCCAACTGCGACACCGAGAACAAGAAAACCGAACAGAACGGCTTCGAAGAAGAACCCGATAAGAAAAAACACAAGAAGAAGAATAAAATTGTCAACGGAGATGCGGAGAAGAAGTGTAATAAAATGGAGAATAATAATAATAAGGAAGAAGATGTAGAGGTTAATACTAATAAAAGGAAGAAGAAGAAGAATGGTAATGATAAAGATAAGCCTAAGTTGAGTAAGACAAGTTCGGTTTGTTCTTCGCTGAGTGATATGAGTTTTAGTTCGGGGAAGACGGAGAAGAATAAAGGTGTTATAGACATGCCTTATTTAGAAAGACAGTTGAATGAATTGCATAGAATTGTGGAGAAGAGTACTAAACTGGTAAGTTGGTACATTTTTGACATTTTAAAATCAACTCTAGGTTCTTTGCTGTAAAGTTGAAAATAGGTAATAGCATAAACTTAGCTCTACAAGTCTTAGAATGGTCTATGAGGTGGTACTGGGGTTTAGCATACCCATTGAAAGATGCCAAGTTAAGAGTGAGTTGCACCATTTAATTATAACGATAACCAAACCATAACCAGCGATTTACTTGCCGCCCATTGGTCAAATCGGCGATTTGACTGAAAATGGTTCGGTTATCGTTATAGTTGAATGGTGCAACCTACCATAAGCAAATCAATGAATTATGAAAATTATTCGTCAGTATTAGAGTTAAATAAATAAATAAACCAGCAGACAAAAAAAATCTAAGTATTAATAATTAGTATGTATAACTTTTATTGTCCTTCTCCGATCTCTTTCCAGCAAAGAGATGAGATCTGGTTTGTTAATGAACTTATAATTAAAATAAATTAATTTATTCCAGTCAACAGCAGCAGAGAAGAATTCCTTACACAAGATCCACTTACTGAAAGTATTAGGAGAACTGTTTGCCATCGCTTGCGACCGAGACGATCTCGTGTCGCAGTTTACTGCCAAGTAAGTCTACTTACGGCCATTCCCAATAACCTATCTAACTCTGGATTTGCTTACCAGAGATAGGAATTTGACATTACTTGTATGGGGCTAATGTCAAAATTCTATCACTAGTAAGCAAATCCAGAGATAGACAGAATATTGATTTCCGCAGTAAATAGAATAGGCTTGGTGAATGAATATATGTAATAACTCAGTCTTTGAGATAATCGTTATATAATGGACACGTATTTTTTCTTTTCTCTCATTAATAAATAACACCGAAAATAGTTTTGGTTACGTCACGTTTAGGTTCAATTTTGTTCTTACAAGTGACGTTACAAGCTCCTATTCCTAATCTCTATATAATGTTAACTAATATTGTATAGAGGAAACCTTTTTTAGGGTTCCGTAGTAAACTAGGAACCCTTATAGTTTCGCCATGTCTGTCTGTCCGTCCGTCTGTCCGTCCGCGGATAATCTCAGAGACTGTTAGCGTAAGAGAGCTGAAATTTGGTACCAATATGTAAATCAATCACGCCAACAAAGTGCAAAAATAAAAAGTGGAAAAAATTGTTTTATTAGGGTGCCTCCCCTACACGTAAAGTGGGGCGTGATTTTTTTTTTCATTTCAACCCTAACGTGTGATATATCGTTGGATAGGTATTTTAAAATGAATAGGGGTTTACTCAAATCATTTTTGATTATGTTAATACTTTCGGAAATAATTGCTCCAAAAGCCGAAAAATAGGCGTCCCCCCCCTCTAACTTTTGAACCGCAAGTTTAGAAAATATGAAAAAAATCTCAAAAGTAGAACTCTACATAAACATTCGAGGAAAATTATTTTGAACGTGGTATAGACAGCAGTCTTTGAGATATAGCATTTTTTGTATGAAAAATATTTCATATATTTGTATGAAAAACAAAGTTATTTTTTGATGCCGAAAAATGTTTGTATTTTGGCTAGTTGTAGGTAATAGATGCGTTCAGTTTTCATAGAAAATGGTACGGAACCCTTCGTGCGCGAGTCCGACTCGCACTTGGCCGGTTTTTTGTTTGTACAGGCGCTAAAAGGTCAACTTACCCGAATCTGTCAAATTTTACTAATCGAATTTTAACTTTCCACCATTGTGTTAGTTGAAAATCTATTTAAGAAATGACAGATTCATGTAGGTTGATGTGTTGGCGTCTGTACCCTTAAAACTCTGAAACTATTGAAGCGGATTTTCACTGTTGGGAAGCCGAGTATCCGAGTAACATACGCTATATTTTGTCCTGGAACGGGAAGTTGATCCGGTAACAAACAGCTAGTGCGTATATGTCTAAGTAGTTTTGTTATAACAAAAATTACATGTCCAATATTTTTTGCTTATCTTGCTGACGGACTTAGACAGGGGTTACACGAGCAGTCTTGCGTCAGTCCAGTCCATCAGTCTGGTCAGAATGATGGGAGAATGATCGTGTAACCGGTTGATTGACGGACTGATGGTCCAAAAGGGTTTGGATGGTTTTTTGTCCGTCAGTCTGAGACTGATGCCAGAATGATGCCAGACTGATCGTATAACCTCTCTCTTACAGTCATCACGCCTATAATAATAAAATATGTGTGTTACCCCCAGAGCCCTGCACACGGCGGTGCTGGTGACGTCGCGCGCGGTGTCGCAGTGCGGCGCCAGCGCGGCGTACTTCATGGGCTCGCCTGCCGGAGTCTACGTCGCCAAGCTGCTTAGCATGCAACTGGTCTGTACATACATATACTCATATTATGTAGATAAATGGTCTTACTACAAAAAAGATAAACACACGGTCATCACTTGTTTTAGAAAATTCTTCATACAAAATTTTCTTATACACATGACGATCGCCTGTTTAACTTTTTTGTAGTAAGATCCAAATAATTTATTAATATTATAATATTAAACCGGTAATAGATACCTCACTTATCGACGGAGTCTAAACTGCCTTTTATCCGGTTGTGTGATGTAGTTCCGATGGGACGCGGATTTTAACCGCTGGTGGATGCTGGAGTATGAATTTGTATTTAAGGGTAATATACTGATCCATAACTGCTGGACCACAGCGGGAATGTTAGTTGATGGTCGACCGATAAAACTTGAAGATTTTGAGCTTGACAAGCTAAATTGTGTCCAAATTGTGTTGTCTAAATTTTGGATATATTACTTGCTATAAAAGGTATTAACATATTCGATATGAAAAAAAAAACAATTCAATTATAAATTACCTACACATCGTTTTTGTGAAACTGCGATGCAGAATCTTTATTCTCCACTGATTACAACTGCGACATCTATTCTTTGTATCATGAACTGCATACGACGGAGCTTTTGTAAGGGTTCATTCATAGCGCCATCTGTCGGTGAAATTATATACTACGTTGGTACTTCTGATTATTACCAGCAGATGGCGAAGTATGTCTCTTTTATGAAAACGTTAGTGTTTTCCTTTATTTTTTTATAGAACTTTTTAACTATACGGTTTTATAATCCAAGAAAAGCTTCCAAATAACTGAAACGAATTAATGTTTAATCAAACTTCTCCTTTTGAAAATCGGTTAAAATCTCGCGGCAAGACCTTAGACAATACTAATTGGATTTTAAACCCTTTTCTATCATATTCTGTCTAGCCTTATCCCAACAATGTTGGAGTCGGCTTCCAGTCTAACCGCATGCTGGGTACCAGTGTTTTACATGGAGCGACTGCCTATCTGACCTCAACCGAACCCCTTATCTACCAAACTCACAAAAAAATCTATTCGTCCCAAAACATTTACGTACCTACTTTAATCAAGTCGGTTGGAACACATGAAAATTAACTAGGCAGAAAAACGCTACCCTTTCGTCTGTAGCAAGGGTTGGTTTATGTGTATGTCCGAACTTTGCGTGCAATCTCGGAAAGTGCTCGCCTCATTTGCCTTGTCTTTTTATTGGTATTTTTATGATTTTGGATTATTTGTGGGGTAAGCTAGTTTTTGTTGGAATTGTTAGCGAGGAGAAAGGGGTATACTTAGTACCAATCACTGTTCTGTTGTTATGTTTGTTTGTTTATAACCTAAGGTTCTAAACCGATTCTACTTATTCATTTCGAAACTAGGTACTGATTTAGAAAATTGTTCAGTCTCGGGTATCTACACTATACCCTGGTGACAAAGGCTAACATTTTATCCGGGTACGGGAAATAGTTTCCACAGGACGCAGGTGAAACCGCGGAAAACAGCTAGTTTATAACTGCACTCTGGCTTGATTTACGTTTGTTTTCTTTCGAATTTCATTAATACCCTGTTGTCATTCATAAGTGCTTGTAAAGGCCTAAATGAAATAAATGATTTGACTTTGACTTTGACTTTGTTTATCAAGTTGGGTTCTTTCACCAAGATTATGTATAGACGACAGCCGATCAACGCAAACGAATCTGTCAAATTTTACCAATCGAATCGAATTAACCTTACATTATTATGTGTGCTGTCGTCTGTACCTTCCCAAGCATACCCCAGCTAAAAACCTTCAACAACAATAATCACAATGTCTCTAAAGTACCCAGTACGAACCATTCCTTTTAACCTAAAACTCTAGTACGTCACGATTGCACTAAGTTCCTGTTACTGGTAGCTGTAAATCCTACCCCCTTAAGGAGAGGTCGTGACGGTACTATACATTAACTATACGTTACCTATACATTACTATATGTAACTATACGTTACTATACGTAGACGTGTGTGGGTATGTTAGACGCGAGACGCCGCGCTAGAGACGAATGACGAACAGTGGTTTTCAGGGCTGTCGCGAAAAAGAATTAATTTTTGTGTTAATTTTGTTTATGTTTTTATGACAGAAATATTAAATTTACTTTTCTTTAGGGGGATAAGATATTGTGGAATATTGATCGGTCAATAGGTAAGGTTGATATTGGAACTGAATGCTTAGGGTGAGAATAGCCATTCAGCTGAGACGATGTGCTCAGAAAAAAGTAAGTGATAGTATACTTTATGAGGTACACCAATTATTACAATTTTATCTTAAACTAGCTCCTGCCAGCGGTTTCCCCCGCGTCCCGTGGGAATTAAGCGGCGCACCCGGATAAAAAGTAACCAATAGCCTTCCTCGATAAATGGGCTATCTAACACTGAAATAATGTTTAAATCGGACCAGTAGTTCCTGAGATTAGCGTGTTCAAACAAACAAACAAACAAACTCTTCAGCTTTATAATATTAATATAGATGTAATTTAAGTAAGTGACATAATTTATTGTCCTAGACACGAATCGTAGAAAACTTGATGATGCTTTTGCGTATAATATCAATCACGAAAATCCCTGATAGTTTTGCGTTCGAATACCAAGATTTACTCCAATATTTATTTTCTACGAAGAAAATATTTCACAAATACATAATATTCGTGTGTATCAACCCTGTGCGCTACGAGCAGTAGCCGGTTGAGTGGGTGGGCGCCCTAAAAGCGCCGCTAATGCATCCGACGCGAGCGTTCACGCCGTGCTTTGTACTCGCTCGGCTACTTGCCACTAGGTATGTGTCTAGTAGGTATTGATAGTGAAATATTGAAGGTAGATGTTTTAGATTTGAGGTAAAATGCTCGGTTTTTTAATAGAAAATGTTAGATTTTGATATAGGAAAAATACTACATGTTGAAGCAGCTTTTTTGAACTTAATAAGTTACTTGAACTTGGATGGATACTTACGCTACCGCGTATCTAGATAATGACCGTTCACACTGAATTGGTACTCGCTTAGTTACTTGCTTCTAGTTATAATACTTACTAGGTCCAGTTGATATAATTTTTGAAGTCATGGCATACAAGTTCGTAGCGGAGTTTTGAAGCTACATACCAATTATGCATCATTCAGACACGACATAGGTGTACTCACCTTAATACTCGGGCTAGTGACTGTCTAACTAAATTTCATGATCTGTTCCTTCCAATTTTTTTTTTCTGCAATCTCAAACCAAGGTCCAAAGATTCGCGTTAATTACACCTCAACTTTCACGCCAGTAATTAAAAATTGGCCGTTCATAAAATCACATTAAACACAAGGACTCGAATAACCAGACGTTTTAAGCGTCTGTCTGAAACAATGATACACAATAATAATTTCCGCTAAACTATAAAGATTTTTATCTCTATCCGCTACCGTGTACAGAAATAAAAATAATAAAATCCCAGAATATACTTACCGTAAGCTTTTACTGTTTGTTGTAAAATAAATAATAAAAAAAATACAAGTCGAGTCTCTAATTAGGCAGTAACCGACTCTTGGATACAAATTCTGGAGTCGTTATATAAATAAAAAAGGTTTTTTAGCTTCGCTTATCTTTGAGGACGGTTCTAAGATATCGATGGGACTTGTACATTTGTGGTTTACTTTTTTGACCAGTGCGCATAATTCTTGTTAGGTATTTTAGTAATAAAATGTTTTTATTTTTCTACAAGGAAAGTTGTAGTGGTCTATTTGTGATTTGTGATTTTCATATGTCGAATTGCTACTGGTGTCGAAATATTTCGCATGTTTCAGACCTATATTCATTTTATTGACAGAAAGGCCATTTGTTCTTTAACAGCATTAAATATTTTTCGATTATGATCTCAAACATATAATAAAATTAAGTGATGGATTGAAATCCGACTTTAAGCAGGATAACATATGTACTTCGTTAATGCGTTTAAGATATGCTCTAAGACAATCACACTTTGTGTCCTTACTTTCAAATGCAATAAAAACGTACATTATCACTTATACAGCGCATTGTTTCACAAAAAGCGTATTAACGGATTTATTTTAATGTCCATCCTTACGACTTCCCAACGCCCGTACAATCTCGGGCAATAAAAAATGTTATTAAAAACTCGCCAAAAAATATAATTGTTGCATATTTGCAATAAAAATAAAATTGAGAATTTTAATCTTATGCAGTTCCGTAAGAATTGGTGGCTGATAAAAAGCGGTTCTTTCTACTGCGGATTGTGGCAAATAAAATAAATAACATGTGAATACTTACATTTTTGAAGTGTTTTCCAAAATGCTCGCTTTCTTTGACGCTGAGTAGTATATTTTTAAATAATATAATATCACACCCGTTTATTTTTCTGGAATGTCAAGGCAGAGGTGGTTGTTGCGTCTTTCATTTCACATCAATTTTTAAAACTTAGTACCTATGCGAGTAGTAGTGAATTTATTTTGCCATCGAATATATCATCGATAAGCATTATTCGGGATTCTTGACAACAAAACAGCCAAATAAATAAGTATAATGACAAGTAAAAATGTGTGTTAGTCTCCGATATGGAAAGTAATAAACGAAATGTAATATGGTGTAGGTTTTACGGTTCCACTCGCTCTTCGAGTGGCCTCCAGCTGTTTTAGGCGTCATAAAACGCGAATGAGACCTTATAACATTCAGACAAAGTACTATCGGCGCTTTTGACAACTTTTCGTATCTTTCAAATTCTTCTTTTTATCGAGTGAGCTGCAGGTTTAATAACATAACATGCCCTAGTCAGAGTTTTCTCAAATCCGCCTGGTGGCCTCTGACATGGAATTATAACTGCGACTGCTACTGAGTAGCATTCGAGGACGCTGGCTTTACGTGCCGTCCTAGGCATGAAGGTGTAACACCGCCAACTTCCAAACTCCAAGCTGCTATGTGAAAGTTTCTACCCGAGAATCGAACCCTAGACGTGCACGGCAGTCGCGCTATGCGACCGCTAGACCAACGAGGCATTTATCTTCCCAATAAGGAAGTGATTTTTATTTTTGATGAGACATATTATAGTCTGGTACATCCTTTATTTTAGGTAAAAGCATTTCTAATACGACCAATTACTAATATTTAATACGCTAGATTAGTAATAGTACTAATTAGTATAGGCAGAAAATAATATTAATTTAGAAATACAATAAAATTAACCGCTCGTTGAAAATTGTACAAATTGTAAAGTTACATTGTAGCGTTACGTGCATCGAAAAGGACTTATGAATTTCAGGAAATACCAATATAGTTATTTCAACTTCTCGTCCTAGGAATAAAACTATCGTTTGGGCTTCTTACATCATTCAAAAATTCAGTCCTACGCAAAACCAGATTTAGCGACTATGACAAAAAATAATTATAATTATTACCACATCCGAAAATATAAACTTTATTAGTCACAATTAAAACCAGCTTATTGAATCGTACAGCCGCGGCAATGTTAATTGGACTTTATCGCTCACGCCATCTTGGATTTTTTTTTCGAAATTCGAAGTGTGTTCGTTTTTTATTCTCGTAAATCTAGTTCTTTATTAGGGTCGGGTGACATTGTTCTGATAACATCTTTGGCCGATATTTGGGATGCGGATTTTTTGTAACGGCTCGGGTTATTTACGATATCTAATGGGCACGGTGACTTAGGAGTAAACGCCACCGGTTGTTGCTGAGGTGCTGGTGTTTTGAGCTGGATTTGAATACGATATGCAAATAATAAAAAAATAGGTAGGTATGTTAAGACTGAAATGTGTTTGATCTAAATATTCCAAAACGCCAGTAGCCGTACATCTTACTTTTTTTTAATCTATTGTGATATTCAGAAGCTATGTGATCCTCATGGGCAAAATCACGCTCTTTTTTTTCCTACCTATTAGACACACAATTTTGTACTCTACTGACCAAATGTTTTACTCGAGCAAACCGTCGCCCATTCAAACGCGTCTTTCTAACGCCACGGTAGTAGTTCATACAATTCGACATCGCATTGACGACTACACGAAAATACATTCGCAATGGAGTAAGTACATCACAGTATACTGACCGAAATCTTTGCTGGCGCAAGCACACTCGCCCGTTCAAACGCGCCACAGTAATGCCACAGTGTACCAGTAACTCCACATACATAGTTGGACATCGCGTTGATGTATGTACAAATGGACATAGAGTAATCGTACTGAAGTTTGTGGACACTGATAGCTTACTAACTGTCCTGTAGTAATACTGGTCTTGATACTTTAGGGGTAGGGATCCAGGGGTTATAATAATGACGTAACATTTCGAAGGAAGGAGTCAAAGTATAGTAATGCTTCAAAAATCCTTATCATACGTATTCATTTGGTTAAGCATCTTAAAATTATGATACTTTAATAATTCTTTTTTGGTGGATAATATAAGAAACATAAGTATATTGCTTGGGGCAGGCCTACGTTCAGCAGTAGACGGCAATTGATGATGATGAAGTATACTGCTTGATGTGATAAATATGTGAAGAGAAGCATTTTCAGTTCAATAAAAGTATTTAATTTCCCAATTTGTATCCTTCCCCCACCGCATTATGTGTGTTTCAAAGACATCAACTTTGTATCTTCCAAACACACAATCAGAATCATATGATTAAATGCACCTTCTCTCCCTAGGAAAAAGATCTCCACGCGGACCAACGCGACATGGACCTAGCGAGGCAGTTGAGTGACTGCCTCTCAGTAGCACTGGATGCCGTGCTGTGCTCCACTCGGCTGTACGAAGAAGGGAACAAGGACATCAGTGCTGAGGACCTGGAGCTGCTCACTACCTTGAGGAGCAGGGCGCATCAGCTTATCAGGTATGTGACGAATGAGACTAGCAGCCAGTTCTGGTTAACTGACAGATCATGCCATAGAAAAGTGATCAAATTAAAAAGATTTCTGTGGCACTATCTGTGAGATAGCTATTTAGAACTTTATCTGGAACTTGGGAAACTGGGTAGACTGCATTAGGTAATAAAATTGTGAATAAAAATTGTAGTCGCTAAAAACTAAAAACCATCGCGCAATAGTCAGTATATCTCTAGACGGTCAATTTACCTTATCGTCTAAGTTGCCCTTAAAAACTTTGTAAGACATTATGATTATACAAAGAAAAATCTTCAGTTTACTTAAAAATACGCAAGAGAAAGTAAGAATTTAGATATGTGAAATCTTTCTTGAATATTTTTTTCTTATGTGGAAAAAAGCAAGGCACATGATGAATACCGAATTTACGAGAAAAGCTTTGGAAGTCAGAAATTTTCCCAACCAATCTTACCAACTGGTTTAGTGTTTCCTAGGAACTGGGTCGTGAAGTTTAAAATGGGTTAATGTTCTATAGAAAACAGTAGCTCTATGTAACTACCTCTGGGAAGACTAGAAGCTGACCCCAACTATAAAACAAACAAAGTTCTCTGTCGTGTCACCTAACTTTTTTATTCATAATTTAATGTGACATAACGTTTTTTGTCCTAATCATCATTTGTCCGAATGATAGCTTACCCGATTTAATATCACATAATAACTTATACCCGAAAATCGAAATCCCGAAATATAATATGTTCTATAATAATTTGTCATAAATATTACATTTAATAATATACAAAAGACATAAAGCCGTTTTCATTAAAAGTTAAAAGTCCTAAATTCCAACGTAGGCAGTATAATCATAATCTAGAATAATCCTAAATTCTATGTGGGCAAGCATGCAACATGCAAGCAAGCACGTAAAATGCAAGGAAGCATGCAACATGCAAGCAGGCATTCAACATGCAAGCAAGCATGCAACATGCAAGCAAGCATGCAACATGCAGGCAAGCATGCAACATGCAAGCAAGCATGCAACATGCAGGCAAGCATGCAACATGCAAGCAAGCAGGCATGCATCATGAAGCCGACATGGTTTCTGTCACGTCGTCACTGTTTATCGTCGCAGATAGGTTTCCCCGCAGCCACCACCACCGCAGCTTCGGCTTCGCTTCGGCTTCGGCGGTCGCGAGTGTTACAACCACCTGCTCCTCAACTCGCGGCCCGCCTCGCCCCTCCGCGCCTACGCGATTTTGAATTACAGTCTAGGGGTAGGGCAGACAAGACTACGTGGAATCGGATTTACAGCGATTTGTTTCTGCCATTAAAACCTTACTTTTAGCTAATGTTTTAGGACCTTTTTCGGAATAATACACATTATTCAACATAATACTTAGAACTTTTTAATTTAAGACATATAAAATTAGGAGATTAAATTATTATAGTAATTGTTATTATGACAAAATACCTTTAGAACTAGGGATAATTATGTTAAACAAAATTTCGGGATTTCGAACATTATGATTACTGAAGTTTATGGCAAACTTGTTATGGATAATGATTTTCGGAAATAAAAATTTAGGTGACGCAAGGGAGTCCCAACAAACAAACATAACATTACTATCACTTCAATTATAATATTTCAACCATAAAACAAACATCTTCCACGCTTTTCCATCACATACGCAAACACTCGAAACTAGTTTATTTTGTTCACATAGAAAATAATAATAAAGCGCTTCCCACTTGGCGTGTTTCCCCTACAAATTACTAAGGGAGCGACGCATTACATAAATTAGATTATGCTTTCGTAAATGTATGGAGAGCATTCCCAACTATATACTGTGAAGATGGCGTTATGATGTTGATTAACGATGATGGTAGAAAATGCTATATGATAAAAACTAGCTTCTGTTTTAGCTATCACCCGTTTACTATGGGAAATGTTTCGCGCAACCGGATAAAAGGTAGCCTATAGGTTTCCTGGATAAATGAGCTGTCTAATGTTGAAAGAATTTTTCATATCGGACCAGTAGTTCTTTAGGTAAGTGCATTCAAATAAATAGACCAAAAAATTCAGCTAAATTAGTTTTGATATTTGAGCCCGTGAGACAGTTCACATTGCGGAGCAATTTTCATGAATGTGCCAAGATTTAAATTCGTAATATTATCGTGGTTGAGAAATAACTTCCTTTAAATTTTATTTATGCTTATAAAAGTTCAATATAATAGTTTAGTCTCCAGCAAATTTTTGTTGACACAAAACTCAAAGCCCGTCCAAAATAATAAAGCAAAACATTAATAAGTTAAAAAGCCCGACACGTCAGTACGAAAACAATAAGCTTGGCTGACGGGCTCTCTGCTATGTAGGCGTCAATGCGAGCGCAGCCTGGCCCGATTGTAGTATGTTTTAATTAATACTGATTGATTTTGTGAGGGATCGGTAGCTTTGGTGCATTTTGGGATAGTGTAAAATAGTTTATTTTATGTTTGAAACTGAACTTCTTGCCCTGGTGATCTTGAAGTCAAATCGAGATGCCTGAATAATTATTATAAAGTCCTGGATTTCCATAAAAACCATGTCTAACTTCTAGAATAAGTTCATTGAACTTAGGCGATAGCAGTAGTGACCTAACCAATCGTTGCACACTACCATGAAAATTTATGTGCTCAAAATTACAAGTGCAAAGTTGTGTTGGGAAAAAGTTTGTTATTTTTTAAATGAAGCAAAATATTACCTCTAATTCTAATAAGATTTCAATGCGTAAATTTTTCTTTTTTCGGATTTTTTTTAGTAAATTACTTCATTTTATAAAATAAGGGTGTAAAAATGTTTTCCTTTAATTAAACATGTCATTGCGTACAGTTGACCTGTTCCTATACAACACTACACTACAGTGCTCGCTCACAATAGCGCATAGCACTCCATTGTGTCCATATGTGCGCCGGATTTACTTGCAGCGCTGTGTAATGTGTCATAGAATAGTGAGTATGTAGAGTGGGATGTGGAATGTAGGTGTGGTTGTCGCAGGTGATTTTTGTAAAACTTCTTTGAACATTTGTTAGTATTTCGATGCCTCTTTATTTATAATTTATTGCACATAGATACATTCTGGCATACGTATTTCGGAATTATGAAAAAATGGGTTCTCTTACAGTGAACCTGAGTGTGACTTTGTGAGAGAGATTTGATCAAAATAGCGCAACAGAATTCTTAAAATAAAACACACATACTAAAACAATATACTCAGAAGTTGCACAAGCATGTCGATTTGTAAATGTACCTGACCATACTGCCGTTTCAACAATGAGCTAGGCCAAATTCTTGGGTAAACAAGAAAGTAAGAAACGTAGACCCTGTAATTGTGCTTTTTAATGGCACAAGGCTATAAGCGTGGGTAGATTGTCAATTCCCCCGTACCATTTTCAAAGCACAAGTTTAAAAATACACTTTCCCTGGAGTTTCAAATAAAACCAGGTGGCCAACACAAACTACCCACAACCCAAAACTCAATTACCCATCCGCATAATAAAATTAAAATATGATTATCGCCACGTGTGGCCGCTCTGTCACTCCACCCTACTCTGTGGCAGCGACATCGATGCTCGCGAGATTACAAACGATTATCGATTCAATCGGATACCATCGAGTTGGGGTTGTAAGATGTAATAAATTAGCGGTGTTTGTTGCCATATGGGAGGATTGGTCATGTTTTTAGATTAGGTATGCCGTGTGTGTATTCTGGATTAGTATTTATCAGTCGCATACACCTACAAAAAGTAGGTTTACTGGAACATAAAAAATATACGTAAGCAGCGCTTTGGTGTAGTGTTGAATATATTCAAGAACACCTAATATATAAATTACTTACAGGCGTATAATCATGATTTGTACATAAGAACTTCAAAGGCCTATTTGGAATGAAAACATTCTACTTTGAATACAGACGCTAGTTTTAGAAGTGATTTTTTTAGCGAGTGTGTGTTAACCCAGTTGCATAAAATTGCACTCAGTGTTTATCACCACATAAGTCAATTAGTTATGACGTGACTTAAGTTCAGTAAAAGCATCTCCTTGCACCCTTCTACCCTTCTACCACTCCAAAGCTATCAGGCCTACAAAGGGTCCTCACTCAATCAAAGAGCCGAGTATCGAGAACCATTATAACGTAACGGAATCGAATTAAACTCTCGACGGCTACTCGATAACCTTGTTACACTCTTCATAGGAATGCTCAGATTTTCTCGAACGCCTTTTCACTGTTAATGGTCGACTAATTGGTGTTATTTGCCATTTTGCGAATATCGATTTGTGTTGTGATTGTTTTGGTGTTTTTTTGCAATGTTTGAATAACTGCAGAGTTTGTTCGTTGAGGCTTGTCTTGATATGATTAATGGCCCATCATGGCTCATAGAACGCCGATCACGCCGAGGCGTGAAGTTCACAAGTTAAAGCTTCAAGCCTTGGATTGCTTCTAGGTTTTTCAATAGCTTTATGTTGTCATAGAAGTATGGTATGGAATGTGGATGGATATTGAGTAACTGCGAAATTCAATAATCTATTTTTACAGATAGATAGAATATTGGGAACGATCGTAAGAGAAAGGAGAAACGATGGATGGATTATGTGAAAGACGATATGGTTGCAAAGAGTATTACTTGTGAGATGACGTCATATAGGAAGGTATGAAAGAAGGAATGCTGTGCCGCCAAATGTTCAAATAACAAATTGGGATAAGGCAGGGATGATCAATAACGATGATTGCTGAAAGTTTTTAATGCATACAGTAAAATAAACACCACCTTCCATTTTCCTTCCACCGACAATACCGACATAGCCTGTAAACCTCACAAAATTAACTAACGACATAAATTAAAAGGCCAAGGCTGAAGCACTCATTATAATTGCTCCCCAAAATGAATTTGACGACAGTTTGCAAAGAGGAACTTCAATCTGGCGATGTGCCAGTAAGCCGGTTTGTAATTAGACGGCATGTCGCTAGCGCCCAATGGTTGAGCTCCGCCCACCGATTGGTATTAAAAAGTCGCCTCGTTAAGTAAATGAAAACAGCCCAGTACCCCGTGGTGGTGGGTGTGGTGGGACTGCCAGCGTGGTTATGAGCGGAGCGGGTAAACGTTTGCCCGCTCCGCTAGGTGACCACGTTGCCAGCATTGCCAAATAATATATGATCCTGTAGTAGTTTCCTTGTTGACAGTCTCAACTACGGAATTTAGTCAGATGGTTCATTAGACTGCCCTGACTTTCTAAGTTTGTTTTTCTTAGTATCGTTGGAATGCCGCTGTTTTCAAGATAAGTACCTCGTCTTGCACATAATTTACGAGTAGACACATTTCTTATAAAAAAACTACTCTCTTCCTTTCAATCAAAACATGTAGTAGAATGTGAAATTCAGTCTCCTAGAAAACTAATATAAATAAGACTTTATTTTGCATAAAAAATGTGACCAGGATACGTGGCGAATCGCTCACAGTGGGGCCTCCTATGTCCCTTAAATTCACAGGGACATTTTTAATTTATTAAAAAACGTAGCCCGATGATTATTTGATATTCAAAGTCAATATTTATTTTTTATTAGCGTCCATTTTGTTTGCATCTGGAAGCAATGTTTGTACTGGTTGATTGTTTTTCTGTAATATGTATGTAGCTCTTAATTGTTTATGTGGCCCTGGTAGTGTCACTTAGCTTGATTAGTTTTGTGAGTGACACACTGACATACATACAGGTGGAGTGACTTACATACTTAATTGATTGGTAAGTAGAGCACGTGTAATTAATGCTTCTGTTACACACTTAGGTTTTGATGTTTGGGGATATTGTTGTGAAAATGATGACGTAATAATGACCGATCCATTCCTGTACGTTTACTTATTTTTTTTGTGGTGTTCAAATTAATATTTCTTCCCAGTGTAGAATATTTACCTACTTTCTTATTCTATTCTTTCTCTAGTATTGGTCAGTGAGAAAAAGGATTATACTGATATAAGATTTACAATGATGTCAATGTCAAAATAATTATTCTTAACTGTATGTGTTACTACCATGATACTTATGTTGATATATTACACAAATAATTGCTAGACAAAATTGCTTTATGATTTTAATAATTGTATCCATTATGGGTCCTCTCTTCTCACGATCCGCAACGCAAAATGTCACAAGCATGAAACACAAACACACTATCTCTGAACTAACAATATTTACACAGAAAAGTAACCACTACATCTACAGTTCAGCTACAGAGTTCAAACATCTGCAATAGTCATACAATACTCACAACTTTATACTCCGAACTTGGATAAATTAACCAACTGGACAACCCCTTTGCTGTGACTTTCCCTCTGCCGAAGGTGCTCCGCTCAAAC
Organism: Heliothis virescens; assembly: GCA_002382865.2. Lineage (NCBI taxonomy): Eukaryota > Metazoa > Arthropoda > Insecta > Lepidoptera > Noctuidae > Heliothis > Heliothis virescens. Next base: position 9,368,050 of record NWSH02000296.1, on the reverse strand, counting down.
TCGTGATCTTATTTAGGAATATTGAAATTTGTCGTGTGCATGTGATTGGGAATGCAAGACTGAGCTTTTATTTGTAGCCTTTTGGTGCCTAAATTAGCTTTAGCCGTACACAGAAAGAATGCTACTAGATTGTCAATCAACACTAGAAGCGCTGGGCCATTCTGTAACAGTTATATTTGTGTCACGTTGCTTCAATTGCTTCAATCGTCTTGCTTTATGAAACATTTTTTTTCTACGTACGGCCTTTCATAGACATTTGTGTACATAGCGGCTCCGGTTATTAAAACGATCTAAGACTTCAAACAATATTTATTGAATAGCGAAGGGGTGCAGGGGTGCACACGTTGGGGTCGCATTCAATTTGTGTGTTGTCAATGATGCGCGCTCCATTTAATGGCAGGTGACGTTTATAGTTTGTGCCCCCTGCTTCTGTTATGGATGGCTATGGTAGCTTTAATCACGGGTACTTAGTTTTTTTCGTGAGTAATGTATGAAGATGTCCCCAATGCTATTGTGAATATTGATGGTTAATAAGGAAAATAATATATAATCTTGTGAAAAATTTTATGCTTTATCAAAATGTTTAAAGTGTGTATTGAACAAATGTAGGTTACAATACAAAAACAACTGCCGTATATGACATGTATGGTAGAGTGTGAGAGTGCTGTTCAGCTAAAATTAACGTTATTTCGAATAAGAGCCAGAAGAATAAGGTATTTATTCATGTTCAGTGTATTAAATTGGGTCTCTATTTTTGTCATTTTCTGTTTTTTTTTCTTTGCAGGTACAGTCAGCCCAAAAAGTCGATGAACACATTCTTATCTCTCTGTTTCACAACATACAGTTTTACGTAGATTTATAGAACCTATAGATATGCTTTCAGATCCACCATGGATTAATTTCGCCAATTCTCTTTAACCCCCTTTAACTTTCAAAATTGACCGATCACTCTACCCGCCGCCAGAACAGTAGCGCTACATACAACCGTTAAACATGTGACATCGCGATCACTGTTTGTTTAGTATTATCATCTGTCCCCATTGTCCGTATGTCACGTATAGTCTATTAAAATGTAATTCGGAGGCAGAGGGTTGTTTTACTTGTTAAGTGTCAGTTCTTTTTCGATCAATGGGGGTTGGATGAATAAAATGCTGTAGTATATTTTAGTCTTTTTGTATATTATTAAAATTATTATCTTTTTATTATTTGAAAATTAAATCGGAATTGAGAACCTCCTATATGGGAAATCAGTTAAAAATTGCTTGCCCAAATTGTCCTAGGTAATATGCGCAATGCGTTATTCTTTTACGTGTTTTGGTCTTCGTTGTAAAAGGAGACACTTTTGCATATTTTCAATTTTAGTTTCATAACTTTCACATCATCATCTCGGTGTGAGACGAGGCCAGTGCCCAGCGGTGGGACGATAAAAAGGCTATTTAAAACTTTTAAATTAATTAAATAAATGTGACAGCTGAAGTAGGACAATTTTTGCCACAAGGCTCAAAACAATATCCCACGAACTGTACGTGATTCGTCGCATAAAATTGGGCCACTGTTAATAACCGCAATGCCCAGTTTACCCACAAAACAATTACCGCATCATCTCACACTATAACTTAATGCAATTACACAAATTATCTGACACGTGCCTCTACTATAACTGAAAATATTATCTAACAGAAAATCACTACACACATACCTTATCTAAGCAAAAATCAACCTTAAATCTTATACAATAAGGTGGTCATCAAATGCAAATGATATCGTTGTTTTCAAATGCATGAACTCCGACATTCGTATCACCGTTTCAAAGGAAATTCAACCTTATATTGTAGACGATATGGTTGCAATTAAGTTTGTTAGGTAGAGTATGCACTGACACGTGGTTGACAGTATTTACTCAAGGGATTGCGCCGGGAATCGAACCTGTGACCCAAGAGGATAGGCACGCGTCTGATGTACTGTGCGACTGTGACGGTTCCATGTCTTTATTTGCGGGTAGTCTGAAGGGATAGTTTTTGTTTGTGGCCTGGGAATAGAAAAAAGTAACGGTTTTGTTATTTTACATAACTGAACACAGTTATGGAATATGTTTTGTCAAAATTACATCGTTTGAGAAAGCTTTCAATAATCTTCTCTCAACATAATCCACCTTATTAAACATGGTTTTAAAGAGTACCTGGTTACTAGCTTTAGAGCAACAACTTTGTTCTAGACGATGGTTTATACCTCGTGCTAAAGCCGGTTCTTTCTTAAGACCACATTTTATAATAAGGTGGAATAAGTCTATGGTCGCAGTCGCCATGTAAAACACTGGTACTCAGCTGCATCCAGTTAGTCTGGAAGCCTACCCCAACATAGTTGGGAAAAGGCTAGGCAGATTTGAAGTACCAAAAGAAAGCTGGTAGCCGGCGCCGATATACCAGCTCTTCTGATCTGAGCGGATTAATTCTGGTAATAATAACATAAAGCAAGCAGATTGAAGCAACGCGAAGCACGTGTAATTGTCTACAGAATGGACTACCTCCAATAGTGGGTAAGCAGTTCGGCGCCCGGCTAGCTTTCTCTGTGTATACAACCTCTCACCTGGGAGTGTATACTATAACAGTGCCTGCAATAAGTACTTCTCAATGCATTTCTAAAGTAAAGCTTTTAGCTAGTAAGCAACCAGCCAAGTACTATCGTTTTCATATTAACCCGAGCAATTTCAACAAAAACAACCCAACTCCACCCATAATTAAATCGAACATACTTGCGACACTCCCATAAAGCATAGAAAACAGCAACCACTTCCACTTGATTAAGCTTTTGATCGTAATGAAATGAATGTCGTCAGCGCCATATGCGCGCGCGTCGCCCGTGTAATGAAATCAAAACAGTCAGATGTAGTTGCACTCATCGTTCATTATTGTCGGGACATTGCGCGAGCCCTGTAATTGGGCTATGTGCTCAGTGGCTCGTGTTTTATTGCTTAGGTTTTTATAATATTGGGAGTCTGTAAATATTGAATTTAGAAAAGGATCAATAAGGTTTAGGGTTAATGTGGTTTAGACTGGAAGCAGATCTCAACGCAGATGGGAATCAGGCTAGACAGTTAAGGCATGAAAACAATAAACCACAACATAGTGAAGAAAAAGCAAAAAAGAGAGAAAGAAGCAAAAAGAATGCGCGGACAACAAACGTATCATGTAAAACGGAGTGACGAAGTAACGCTGTGTTACTGCAGTCTCCTTCATGCCTTAATAATTTTTATTTATTCATATATTGTTCACACTTACATTTGTTCTTCAGATTATTTTCCAAATTAACAATGTAGTCATAATTTTCACCAGCACCCACACAATTTTCTACTTAGTGCCAACAAAAATTATAACAGCTAACTCCATAATTATAACGCGTGCTACAAATGCGGTTTCTATGTTTCCTCCTGGGACGCAGACCGTGTCACTACCCCCCTGTGACATCTTTGACGTCAGACATTGACACCGTCCAAAGGGTCGCTCGTCACATGCTCCTTGCGATAAATATGCGCGAAATTGTAAAAATAGAAAGGTTATTAACAGATGGGCAGGCAGTTGGGACTTTCTGTTCTTTGGTTTTGAAAAAAAAAATGTTGAAATCTGTTGGGATTTTGAATGATTTTGAAAGGGATGTTTGTGCCAGTCATAAAATTGACCTAATTCTGAGTTTTGTGGTAGTTAAAATGTCAACGGACATTTTAAATTCGGATTAAGTTCACATAGACTTCAAGCCAAGTCAAAATTATCGGTCTTTTCAGTCGATGTATCATTAATGTAAGTGGGTAAAAATCAATGCCAATTGAAGCCAAATATTGCTTTTAAAATCATAAAATGTTATGTTTTAGCCGATGCTTTTAATGACTGCCAAAGTGATATTTCTGTTACATTCAGCATCATATTATCTAGGTCATATGCCATTCTTTCCAAAATATTGGAACTGCGTAAAATTCCAAAAACATTGCTCATCGCTCCAAAACTGCCAACGACATGTCAAAAATCATTTGCTATGACAGTGAGTCCAACTCCCCAGTGACGAGTGTCAGTCACACGATACTGACACCAGGGGCACATGGTCTTCTGTATAACGCAAAATTGTATAAATAGAAAGTTTATTAACATCTGGACATGTTTGGTTTGATTTCAAGTTCTAAAATAGGTGTGGTCAATTCCAGAGAGATTTGGGTTGAAGTAGATTTGATATTCAAAATTTCTCTTTGATGAGGTTCTTTGTGTTGTTTTTTGGGAATATGTTGTATGGATATGTTAGAGAAAATTCGTAGTCTTGAAAATAGTGCTTTGGTTTAAACGTTGAGAGTTGTACAGAAAGATGCGTTGAATCATATAATGTTACATACATATAGAAGCTGTAAGATGATGATGCTTTTATACGCAAAGTTATTTCACTCTTTATATGAAATCTTTCTCCTTTAAGAGAATTTCATGCTTTTGGGAATCATTTTCGAACGAAACCTAACTTCTAGTTATTAGTTTTGCCTCTTTAACTGAATATCCAATCCTCCCAGCCATATCTCCTAAATCTAACTAAGCGTAATCAACCAAAACACGCTAATAATACAATCGGCTAACATCTCAATTGACGCCCCGCGGCGCCGCCCGCTGCGCTGTTGTGCTTACGCCTACCGAACGCCTTTGATAGATCGCTGCGTGCGGCCGGTGCGCGCAGGGGCGGCGAATATTGACGTCAATGCTATTTTATTGTATGTATGTGTTATTTAAATTCGTTGGTTAGCTTAGGATATAATTGATTATGTATTTATTGAGTGTATGGTTATAAATAATGTTTTACTTGACTTTCTTGGCTAAAAAAAATCGCACTAAACTGAGAATGATGCTTTGATGTGTTTCCTACTTGTGTATAGTATACCCACCCTTCCTCAATAAAGAGCTATCTAACAATAATTTTTCAAAGTGCTCAGTAATGCCTGAGATTAGCACGTGCAAACCAACAAAGAAACTAAACAAAAAACTTTAGCTTTATAATGTTACTATGTAGTCTACATAATGTAGATGACAAGACTAAACTTAACATCACGTAGATGACAAGACTAAACTTAACATCACCTACTTGGTTTTCGTTCTAGGCTTTTTTTTTCAATATTAAAGTCACATATTCTACTTCATCCCACATTTCGACCTTCCTTCAGCCTTGCAATTCAAAACCTACACTATGTACCGAATTACAATTTAGATTAACCCTCCGAAATTCTTAGCCCGGTCTTATCGACCGCGTTAAGTGCCGTGCGAAACTCCAGGTGGGTTTCACACTACCCCGTGAGACGCGTCACACTTGCGGGGGTAAATTGGGGGTAAAATGCACACTGCTGTTTTGATTTTAAGATTATTCGAGGGTTGGGGGACATGCCAGTGGTCAGTGATTTCGTATTGTTGTTTTGATTTTACTTGATTAGGTCCGTGTTATGATTGAGATCTGAAGTTATGAAGCTGTGTGCCGGCTGCAGTCAATTATTGTGGCTTTTGTTTTGTTTGATTTTGAAGGAGATAATATGGAAATTCAATTTTAAGTTACTAGAATCTGATTGTATTTTTGTTTTATTTATTATTTTAGAAACTGGGTAAACTATTTGTATCTACTGTTTATTTATTTTAAGCTTCCAAGGTTTTGAATAATTAAATAGTCTAATGATGTGATTTTCATCTTCCTGCCCTTATCCATTAATATCCATCAATTGATGTGATTTTATTTGTAGAAAATAATGATAGGTTATATTTACGTTCATTAAGTAAACCCCTATTAAAATATTTTCAGACTCAGCTGTAATATACACATACATTTGCTTAATTCAATAAAACAGTTGAATTTGCCATACTTTGAAACCTGATATTTTACTTCAATCTTTTCACAACAAACTATAACAATCAGAGCACGCCTTCAAAACGGAGCTTCTGTAATCGAATCAACGTAACTCGAGAACATTGTTTTTTTAACCGAATAATCGAATCGGACGGAACAATCCAATACATCGAAACAAGCGATTATCGCTCCGCCATTGCTAAGTAGTTGCGACAGCCACGAATAGGGTATACTTGAGGGCGTGGGAGAGGGATATAAATATAACTATGTACGTGAGTGAAAGAGATGTGAGGTGTGCTTCAAGTGCATTCGCGTAACTGCGACAGATTGGCGCGCACATGTCGAGTTGCGATGTTCTTTTTGCAAAGTGTGTTTTAGTGTGGGGTTGGGTGTCGATAGTTTGATTTTTTTATTACTGTCATGATTTATTGGCGGATATCTAATTGATTATGGCTTTTGTCCATCAGTGGATGTTTTTAAGTTGTGTCGAAGAATTGGTAAAATTTTAGAAAATATGCTATTGATAAGATGCAATACTGTTTTAATGGTAGTATTGCTTCTAAACAAAATAATCAACTAACTGATGTTTTGCCTGCCAACATAAATTAATTTACTTTAGTGTACATGTTACCTCGCAATATGTTGTTGTAAAAAAATATTCTATTCCTCATCACGTGTGAAGGAATAAAACCTCGATAAGACTTTATAAACCCAACACATCCCTACGCAAGCTTTCAAGAGGACACATGAAAGGGGAGCGTCGGGTCGTACGGCTACGCTTGTTTGTGCGATTTAATTTCATTTATCAACGCATTACTTACCGGGAGGGAATTACTTATCCGGATTACCCTGATACCCCTCTCTCCCCTCGACACTTTTCCTATGTAAATACGCAACGAGATCTGAATTTTTGAGCAGTATATGATAAGGCGGTATATGGTTCTATTTGCGTCGCAAGTGTGGGACTGAATTTGAAATATTTTTAGGCTAATTCTATTTGGATGGTGCTTGAATATAAGAAGGTTTTTGGTACGATGTAAGAAGGATTTTGGTGTAAAAAGATGAGTGGCTTGGTCTTGATATCGGATGAAATCATTCTATTTCTGTAGGACCTACCTAGAAAGCTCCTATTGTTTCGTTTAAGCAATTTAAAAACGTTTAGATAGTGTTGCCTTTGTTATTCATTTATATATTCTGTACTCAAGTCTTCAGTAAATAATACCTATATTTTCATCATTTGTCTTTCAAATACCAATCAGCTTACTTCATACAGAAAATAGAAAACAACACTCACATCGATACATCACCTACAGTTTCAACATTAGCCAAATTAAAATGCCATACCGTTCTCAAAATATCGTTAAAAGCGTATCATTTCAGTCGAAATTAACTTCAAGTATGCAGTCATTAGTTGTTAATTGATAATAATAATTAGGGATAGGCGATCAAATAGTTTTAATACCAGGTGAATGGCAAATAAATTGGTCTAAACTGTGGGAGAAAGAATTTTGTGGTTTTAGTGGACTCTCGCGTTATTACTTAATGGAAAAGTTTGGCGTGGTTAGCATTTTATAGCTTTTTTTCTATGGTGGCTATGGGATGTTAAATGTCTTAAGCAATTTGGTGAATGGTTCATCCAGAAATTAAATAAACGAGTGGTTTCATCTGAAGTTGAGTATGAAGATTTCAGTCTTTAAGACTGGCTGAAGGTACATAATAATATTTAATAAAATTATTTTGTCACTTTGAACCATATATTCTTACACAGCTTTAAGTAAATAGAGATTTTAAAGCATTTGACAGTTGTCACGATCTTTGGAAGGGTAAATAAAATGGCAATGATAATTACACTGTGGAGTACGCTAAGCGGCTCTCGACCCTATTTGTTCAATTGTGCGTGAGTGTCGGGTCAGGTGGCCCTTTGGCTGTCAGAGCTTAGGATGATAGTCAATGTCATCATATTCTTGTTGATTTTAAAGTACATTATCCATCGTTGATATTTCTGATTTGGTTTTAGCTGTTATGTTGTGAATGTGGTCCTCTTGGTCGTAATTTTTCACGAACTGTCAAAAAGATTGCATCGTCAATTTCAACAAATTGTCAACTCCAGTAACGCATGGTATGCCATCTTTAAATACTGATTAACTACTACTTACCACCTTTCATTCCTAAAATCCATTAGCTGACCAATTTCCTACACATGTCTCACAATGTAAGATCTAATTTGATTCTAATTAAATAATATGTTTACAGACAATTAATTGACGGACTGATGCAGTACTTAGTCCACTAATTAATCTAAGATGTATCTGCGACTAATTGGCATGTTGCATTTAAATTGTGATTAAGAAAATTTTTGTTCAACACTAAAACTAGTCTAGACATAAGAATTAGTTCAAAAATGTTAATTATGATTGCACTGCCGTTGTCATTAGCTTTGTTATTTGGATTGAATTTATTATTCTTTTGTTCACGTGCAGCCCCTTGTTGAAGTAATCAGGTTTTAAATAGCCCCAAAGCTTTGCAATAGTATAAATCTTTTCAATCCGATTGGCTCTCCTCTTGAAAGAGAATATAAGCTTTCTTTCTTTAATATTCTTGCTTTTTTATCGCATTTAGGTATACTACCTTTTTTGGTGTTTTGCTCCAGTGTGCTTAGTGCAGTACAAATACTCGTGTGGTTTGATTGTTTTTGATCATTGAAGATTTAATTACTATATGATCTCAGTCTAACATGTCATTGTGTTCTTGGGCCATTACTTCCGAAGTAGCAGTTAACATTAAAAAATTGAGTTGTGCTAAATCCTCACAATGTTGACTTAATATTTTTATTAGCAGACATACACCCTTACGACTAATAATATCCATTCCAAGCCCCGCATTTCATTTCTATTCACGCACAACTAAATCAACATTTGTAAGGGGGCGCGCGAATTTGTTTAAACTGAATTTACATATTTATTTGCGTTTATTAAAGCGAAATAAATTTGATGTCTCAATGTGCCCCCTTATGGGTCAAATGTAACCCATATGGATTTATGGGACTCTGGTTTATGTTAGTAACACCTGTTCGTGTTGTGGTTTAAAATATGGAGTTATTTTAATGGGGTATTTCAATAAGTTTCTAGTAGCTTTTTAATTGTGCTTTGTTGTGGTTCGGCAATTTCAATTAAAATTAATGAGATGATAAAGTGTAGATCAAACATTATCTTTTTTATAAGCCATTCAAAAAGTCTCTTCCAAACTGAATGTCTGAATTGAAAAGTCTGTAATTATTTAGTGGTATGTCAGATAATTATAAAATCAGAATGCAAAAACACTAAGATAAAAGCTCCACAAAACGAACATACATTATCCCACGCAAAAAAGTTATTACAAAACGTACTTTAAATCTTATCTCTCCAGCTCGATATATCAAATACAATATTCACACATCAAACCGATCGCATAAATCCGAAACCACTTGAGATCATACAGAATCTTCATACTCCAATATAAAATACAGAAACATATTGTTGGGCTGAAGTTTCCTTTCATTACCGACTTCCTTCAATTAAAATAAATCCACACACAAAATTAACATACCTCACACACTTAAAATGCCACAACGATTTTAATGTGTGGCCATTTTGGCCTGACCTCCCCTGCCCCTGTGTCGCGAACAAAAATGTTTGACAAATGAAGATGTCTGTTAGATCTTGTAGCTCTATTTATGCTGGACGTTTTAAGTCTCGAGGAATATCAAAGACGACATAGTGTCCTTAATGGGTGTACGTATTTCACCTTGTAAAAGGCGCCGAAATGCGCCGGAGTCGTTTATCTAACTGAAATTAAGAACGAAAACATTTTAAACGAGCCATAAATTTTTCTTAGGTGAGTGCTTTCTTTTGGTGTTGCCAGTGGTTTTGGGTTGCGGTTTTCTTGTTTTTATTTGATTTTTGTTATTGTTACAAATTTTTGTTTGATAAAAGTAAAGAAGAGATCTATTGGTGTTAAAAAAAAACTTTAAGTAATGGAGTAGTTTTATAATTTAGTGTAATCGGCGTCACCTGCTTTTAGTTTTTTTTTCACGATGACATTGTCTAAACAGTCAAATCTTTTATTTTAGTACCACTCCTCATTATTTTATTTTTCTTAATATTTCACACTGAATTTATAATTAAACTAATAAATCGGCAGCCACTGGCAACATTGATCCGGATTGATGCGCAGGCGCCGCTCGTATGCTCGCCTTCCATTAGCGCGTTTGAATTTAGAACGCGCCGCGATTGGCTGGCGGAGGCAATGAATCATGGCGCCGGCGCTGAGACGTTACACAGGATGCTGTTTAGATGTTAGATTATATTTTGTGTTAAATGTGTTAATAAGAATAGGCTTTACAGCTTCTACCAATACTTAAGTTAAACAATAACTTTAAACTTTATTGTCCTGCCTTTTATTTATTTTTTACAATATGATAACTGGTAGTTTTGAGGTGTCTGTCTAGTCATTGTTTTAATGATATTTAACTTTATCTTACTCCTTTCTAGAAATTACTTAGAAATTCAAAAGTGAAGAAGTACGTAATTAACCATCAATTTTGTCAGTCAAATGTCTATAATACATTATAAGAATAAATCCGTTAACACAAATCGGCCCACCCTATAGCTACCGTTTGAAAATAACATGAAGCTTCACGTGTGTAGAACAGTGACATATCATTATATCATCCGCGTTGAAATCTCGCATCCATCATTCATAGAGCACATAGCAATTTGTTATGTGTGTTAGACTACTCGCCAAAACTTCCACCGAGTGGAATACGTGATTTTGTACAATATTATTAACTAGCTTCTGCCAGCGGCTTCGCTCGCTTCCCGAGGGAACTATTTCCCGTACCCGGATAAAATGTAGCCTATGTTGTTCCTCAGGGTCTATTCTATCTCTGTACCAAATTTCATCATAATCGGCTCACTGGTTTAGGCGTGAAAGCGTAACAGACAGACAGTGTTACTTTCGCATTTCTAATATTAGTAAGGATGTTTTTTTTTCTATAGCCTTTTTATCTTCCCACAGCTGGGCGCAGGCCTCCTCTCACACCGAGAAGGATTGAGCGTCAATCACCATACTTACTCAATGCGGGTTGGTGATTTCAGACTTTATAGGCCAGGTGCCCTCAAGATGTGTTCCTTAACGTTTTATCAGCCATTGGTGTCTAATATATACTTAGAAAGTACAGGCAGCACATCAAGTTACCACAATTTGTCAAATTTCTGCAATAGTAATGTTTGATTGGTAAAATTTGACAGATTCGGGTACCGTGTTGTCTGTACATACAAACTTAAAAAAGTTGCATAGGTACTTGCCTGACCTGGCCTCGAATCCACACACTTATACTTGAGAGGTTGGTGCTTTACCTACTCGGCCACCACGACTTCCGACGGGTGTGTAGTACAGTGACATATTGTCCGCGCTAAAACCTCGCAACCATCATTCATACAACACATAGCTATTTGTTATGTGTGTTAGTTTACTCGCCAAAACTTCCACCGAGTGGAATACGTGATTTTGTACAATATTATTAATGTAGTGTTGCGTGTTTATGACATTTCCTAATCGGTAGAAAAACTACAGAAGTATTTGTGATATACCTTGCTTTTTGTTTTTTGACTAAATCATTAGATGACCCCTCTGGCTGTGGGTGCAGCGTCAGAGAGTGGCTTTTACTAACTAAAACCCACCGTGTTCCTTCTTGAGCCCTTTGTGAACATGAAACGATTCGTTTTGTTTACGGATGGTAGTTTTTGACGTTTAATCTAAGATTCTTTTGTCAGAAAATGTACGTCTTGCTCATAGAAACAGGGGCAAAACTGTTGTATTGTATAGTCTACCCTTCTCCAGACTTACAAGCCTTCATGTCAGAGTTTCCTCAACTCCATTTTACGGAACTATAACAAGAACAGAAAGTAATCCGCCTTGAGCAAGAGTGGTGATTAATGCTCATGCGTTTTCTGTATAAAAACAGATAGATAAAACGTTTATTTAGCACAAAAAAAATGGTAGAAGGAATTTGATAGAGGAAAAAAGTGGTCAACAAGTTTGTGCCATGTTTTGCAATAACATTGCAAAATTAGATCGTAATACGAAAGATACCACAATTAAATCTTCTTCTTCAATATCATCATCTGCCTAGCCTTTTCCCAACTACGTTGGGGTCGGCTTCCAGTCTAACCGGATGCAGCTGAGAACCAGTGTTTTACATGGAGCGATGCCTGTCTGACCTCCACAACCCAGTTACCGCGGCACCTGGCACCCCTTGTAAGACTGGTTGTCAGACTTTCTGGCTTCTGACTACCCGTAACGACTGCCAAAGATGTTCAAATGACAGCCGGACCCACCAATTTATCGTGCCTTCCGAAACACGGAAGAACTCGTTATGACAAGATGGTCCCATCCACGGACCGACCGCGCCAAGCGTTGCTTAACCTTATGATCGATCGATCCGCGCGGCTTTGACTTAGCCACGAGCTCTAAATCTTCTTCTTCAATAGCTTTAAAAAAAAAAACATCGAAACAGACGCACTAAAAGTGGTCAAACTTTGAAATATGGTCCAATATCCTTTACTCCCAGACCTTAATTGCGACTGCATTGCATCCGCGTATCGTAAAACAAAACGACCGATGCCAATAACACATAAAGTTTATTCTCCCAAGTCCAGTCTGCTGCCATCAATCTCCTCACATTTACCATAACTGCCATCCTTTAAAATGTGACCTTTCAAGTCTCACAAATATTTAAGATTACACTATCTCAAGCCGACTCTACAAGGAGGTCTGGCATTATCAAAAAGTTTACAACCAGTCGTACAAACTTATGCACTCAAGAAAACCTTTATTCCAATGTCTCAGAGTCTAAAATTCAATAAATCATTGACAAAAATCGACTGGTATAAAATATATCGTTGCGCATGAGTGACCAATCACAAGGCGAAGCTCGGATTCCAAATTTGAAATTCTTGACGTGCCAACGGCGCCATCTTTTCTTGGTATTTTTTTAATCGTTTTTGTTGAAGGATTAAGGGCTGGTAAGTAGTAATTAATTGCTTTTATAAGCGTTGTAGAATTTTTATTCGATGATAGTTGTAGTAGGCAGTTTAATGACTCGAATATGTAAACTTCAGAATTATCTTTTAATGAGATATAGGTATATATGTCACCGGAAAATAACAAGAACCGTAAGTTTATAAATTTACTAGGAAATTGATAAACTTTCGTAAGATTCTAAACGGGAGATAAATTGTATTATTTTACGGTCACATTTTCGTAAATTGATAAACTTACTGAACTGACTCGTAAAATAATACGTAAGCAATAACCAAACGCCACGCGCGATCTAATTGGTTGAATATCACGTGTCATTTCTCCCTCGTCGCGGCCGCCATTATTCGCCACTATGAACATTGACCAATCAGAGCACAATGTGTTATTTTACGTATTTCCAAGATTCGTATATTTAAAAGAGCTTCTGTGATTGGTCGAACCATTTAGAATCTTACGAATAGATATCCGTTAGTTTATAAATTTACCGTGTGACGTCGGAAATTGATAAATTTACGAAAATGTGGCCGTAAAATAATCCAATTCATCTCTCGTTTAGAATCTTACGAAAATTTATAAATTTCCTAGTAAATTTATAAACTTACGGTTCTTGTTATTTTCCGGTGACATAGGCAATATAAGACCGTCAAATTAATTGAAGTTGTTCTAAATTGTATATTGCTGCTATAGCAAAACCTAGGTGTAGGTTCATCTGCTGGGGCTTCGAGATTGTTCGAAAGAGGCACAAAGGCCTCCAGAAGGAACAAAGCTGTTTTTAGTCAGTGAAATTCTGACACTCCCTCCCGCTGTGGGGTCATCTAAACATTTCCCACATCAAAAAAAAATCCCTCTACTTCCGAAAACTTCAGCGAAACGAACTGTAACTCTGACATTTATAATATCCTGTGTCTACTTATAAAATATGCTAAACCAGAGGCCAATCCGTACAGGTCGGGCAAATCCGAATGGAAGACAAACATGTTATGTTTTGTCTCGCAACAATAATAAACGTTTGCTTGTCTGTTTAATGGTCAAGCGCACCTCAGGCGGATGGGTGTTGTGTTAGTATTCAAAATGGCGGAGGTGTGATGTTTTGTGTATGTTTGTATGTATAATTAAGTGGCTTGGAAAATTTGGTTGTGTACCAATCAGATGTAAGTGTAATTAAAGGCATATTAATTCCGGAAAAATTAAATAAAACAAGACAAAAGTTTACGGTATTTTCCAGATTTTATAATTTTCAAATTAACCCCTTACCGCATACGAAACCATATTTGGATGCAGAAGTTTATGATTTTTTTAAAGGACAATGATATATCTCATCTTAAAAAAATAACTTGCATTAGAAACGGAATTTCGTAGGCAAACGAAAAATTATTAGTTTGAGCATCGCAAATATCACCTGTAATTTTTTTTTATGTTTATGTTCAGCGCGGGCGACGAGTCGGGTAGGAGGAAAAAAGTGCTACTTTATAAATTAGATATAAATACCAAAAAGGCGAGTAGAGGCATGAAAAAATATATCTAGATTCTCTCGAGTTTCTAGAATATGGGAAAAGTTAGATGTTTGCTTGATTTTGCTTCGTTTATTTTATTTTCATGTTTTTTTCAATTTGCCTTATTTGGCTTCGTATGCATACTGGTCAAAACGTATTCCGTCATATGTGGCTTGGTATGCATTTAAGATTATTCTTAAATACTAATACTACTTACTACAAACTAAAATAAAAACGTAAATAAAAGAACATGAGTGATGTTAGGCGTCGAAGTATTCCTCCACATCACTGTCCTCCGGTAAGTGCCCAGAAGACTGGCTGCATTGCCACGTTGTATGGCAATCCTTCACCAAATAAAGCCAGCCACGTGAAGCGTGAACAAGTCTTTTATCTAAGACCTCGAAGAGAGTCGTGTACTTTAGCCCCATGGTCCGAGCGTTTCGATCCCAAACGGTCCAAAATATAGTTTCCAAACAAGGTTGCTATACTTGTGCCGCTTGGTGTCTTTGCAAAGTAGCAGCACCACCAACACAGCCTGCCGTGCTAGGCAGATGCGATGGCGCAGGTGTCGACGCACGTTGCATCCCACACCAAGGACCTACCCATCTTCCAGGCAACAGCGTCTTTCAGTTGTACAAGAGATTTTTTTAACCTGGTGACATGTCGCTTGTAAATGCTTGGTTGTTGGGCATCGAATCAATACCAATTCCAACATGCCTGTGTATAACTTCAAACTTGCATTTTACGAGCATACGCGAAAACAGGGAAAGGTGTTACTAGCAAAAACGTGGTTAGCCTTCCAGTATCACGGAGCACCGACATCTAGCTGGAGTGGCACCCATCAGCTAACCATGCAGATTCTCCAGTACCGCAAAAAAGTCACGAAAGACTCCAGCTAGAGATCAGGATATGCCTTTAGGTTCGGTGCGTTCTGGTGGAATTAACCATTATCCGATTTGGAAAAAGAAACACCGATAAATATGCCAATATTATTAAAAAAAATCTCCTCCT
>NWSH02000296.1:9336105-9349146 GCA_002382865.2 Heliothis virescens | reverse complement strand
CACACTAAAGTCCTACCCAACTTCCAAGGAAATAGCGACATGCCGTCTGGTCTCTTGCCATCGTCACATGCCAACCCGATTGGTTTAAGTACGGCTGGAACGCCGAAGATAACAAGGACACGACGGATTACGTCGTTGATGCTTGCATGCCGTAGTATACGGCCGACATGGTGACCTGGTGACCGAGGCTGTTGACAGCTTCTCTGCAGTGGCAGCGATGAGGAGATCAGCAAGGAGCACCCAGACGGAGGCAAACAGCGAGTCTGAAAGTGGTGTCATCAAACATGGTGCCTATGTTTGACGAAGGGAGTGCAAAGAGCCAAAGACCCGACTTCTCGTCCTAGCTCGGTCGTCGAAGGTCGTCTAAGATGGATAATAATTTATGTCCGATAATTTTATAAATTTTATCCAAAAGATTGGTGTGCTTCCATAAGTGAGATGAACATAAAACAACAGTAACATTCGGCTTCTGGGGTTAATATGACAAGTGCGGCCCGCCGTTAGGTTTTTTTGCTACCTAGTGGCCCTTGCCTGCCAAAAGGTTGCCGACCGCTGCATTAAGGGGTTAACAAGCGAAATAAAAATAAATTTAATACGTGTAGCATGTTTTAATATTGAAGTCGATGAATGAGCTTAAACTACTTAAAAAATAAAGTCCAGAGCACATCAAGTTACCACAATCTGTCAAATTTCTGCAATAGATTTTTAACCTTATCGCAATGGGGGTAGGTTAATGTTTGATTGGTAAAATTTGACAGATTCGTATACGTTGACCTGCTGTTGTCTGTACAAGCCCACTTCATTACAGAAATGGTACCCACGTAGTTTATACTAACTGTACTTCAAACAAATGTACACAACATTGAAAGATACAACAAGAATAGCGCAATAAGCTGTCTAATCGCGACCAGAGATTTCTTCCCCACTAAATACTGAATATCAAAGACCTACTTTCTCAGAAAGGAGAATTAAAACCGCTCTAGCAACTGGATTTTTTCTCCAATATTGGATATTACCAATCATTTCACGCTGGTGTACATCAAGTAAAAGGGGAGAGGAGGTAAAAAATTGCAAAAATCTCGCTCGGCAAGCATCTTTGTTCCCAGTACATCCAATTATAATTTGCGTAAATATTTGTACGCTGGCTGCCTCGGCTGTGGTGTTCAAACTTGCTTTGCCATGGTGGATATTGGTTGCAGGGAAAATAAATCATGAGCTCGGAAAAAAGTATGGCTTTTTTGTAACCTGTGTGCAAAATTATGTAATAGATTGACGATACGCGAAATTTTTTAGACAAACGTTGAAAAATCATGAACTGAAAGATTCAATCAATCTTCATTGAATTCACTAAGTAACAAGTACTACAGGAATTTTTATTTCTATGTAGGTAATATTGAACAAAATTCCTTTTAAATTGCACTATTCAATTAACAAGAACAAGGAAAGTATACGTCAAGCAGGAAAGTTTCAGTTAATTTTGTAAAGATCTTGAACAGCTAACGGTAGTGTACTCATAACTTTGAGAAAGGCTCTTCTAATCGAATCCCGCGGGGGTAGCCGGCAACTAAGGTTTGAATTCACGGATTTCACTGAGCTAAGATATTTAATCTTCCTACTAAGCTGTATGCGGCGCCAGTGATTGAAATGCTTTAACAAGCTACGGTTAGTAAAAGGAGTTTTCTTCATAGCTGTATTTGTTATGTAGTTTTTTTGGCACGTGTAGTGGTTTTAAACTTTAAATTCATTATTTCTATACCAATATCAGTCTACACGAAACTCAGAAGCTATCTCACTCTGAAACTATTTATCTTAAACAGAATATTTTCCTTACCAATTCTTTTCAATATTGATACGTCATAAGGTAAGTTGGCACGGTTTCAAATATCGGGCCGTGTTACAATGTCACCTATCATGATCCGAGCACTTTAGCGGATGAAATGATGTACAGTATATTCTCTAGACAGAGAGGTATGTTAACCTGGACAGGCGACCTTTGAGATCAATTTACTCCTGCGTCAAACTTAGTCATTACCATCTTTTTTGCTGTCCTACGGCAGGGCACAGTCCTCTTCTCAGACATAGAAGAAATGAGCATCAATCATCGCGCTTGGTCAGGATGGATTTGATTTTCAGCCAATCTATAAGATTTACAAGAGGAATACTTAAATGTTTGTTACACCTAAACAAAAAAATATAATTTTCATTGGTATCTCTAAATGTATTATATTGTTCCAGCTACCTATGCCTAACCGGGTGTATAACACGAGCGGAGAAGGCCGGTTCTGCACGAGAAAGTATTCAAACGTTGCTGACTGTCTGTGCTGATCTCCTTCATCCTTGCAATGCTGATGTTGTGAGTATGACGTGTAATTTATTTAAGTTTTCATCTTATTAAAGCCTTATTTCTGTTAGGAATATTGTGATAGGTTATATACAGACTAATCATATTCGCTAAAGAATAGTTATGATAGGCTAAGCAAGAATCACAGCATGTAAATAACAAGCAGCTTAGGCAATCAAATATTTTCTTCACAAAAAGTGTCTCACAAGCACTGACTGTCACTAGATAGCGGCCTTGTGCAATTGATCCTTTTAGACATAAAATATTATGTCTGATGATAATGAAAATATGATGAATATTATGTCCGTTTTTTGGTGCAGTTGACAGTTGCAGTCAGTCAGTACAAATAATTCAATCGTCCCTTGAAAACTGACATCTGGCAACTCCACAAAAGATTCGGTGGCAATACCTATACTTATATTCATGCTTCAAACTATTATTATAGGCTGTCTACTAACCATTCTCCTCCTTTCAGGGTTCAGAACGTCTTTGTGCAATCCAATCTCTTCGCTGTGCGCTCGGCACGGGGGTCATGGGTTCCCGGGCGGAGTTCTGCATGCTGTTCGCTCAGGGTGCTGGTCTGGAGCACAGTGGTGGATTTGTCAGGGCTGCCCGCACTGCGCATCTGCTGCGGGCACTGGCTGAGCTCGATCATCAGATTGTGCAGGTTAGTCCCATCGTCTGCCTAGCTTTTCCCCAACTATGTTGGAGTCGGTTTAAAGGAGATGGATGAATGAACCATTTAAATCAATTTTGTGCATTGTGAATGGAACGTGTCTGTCGTAGATGTTGGAAATGGTAACGAGTTCCCGTATTGTGAACATTGTTGCTGCAGTTGCTTGGTTCAGAAAAATCCTATTAATAAACATGGGTGACGTTTTGATTTTGCTTGCAAGTATTTTGATTTGGAAATGTTGCAACAATTTTATACTAAAAGTTTATATGAAAAAAAAGGTATAAAAATACTACGGTTGTTTCTGAAATTCGGTGATGAATTTGTTTGATTACCACATCCCATATTGCTAGTGTCACTCCAAAAATAAAATTTAATTTTTCCTGTAACTGTCCAAACCATCGCTAATTACAACTTTTTTCTTCAAATCACTCCCCAATATTCCCAAAGCAGAACATACAAAAAGGCGGTTCGCCAACAAATGAGTTTGGTAATAAAATATTCCGTCCACATCTGTTAGAGAGCATATTTGCCGAGCCTCCTTAATTAAGAGGAGTATCATTGCGCTGTTTGCTCGGCACACAGTGCGGTGCGGTAGCTGGCTGGAGCTACGATGTTCGATGGACAAGAGGATTTTAGAAAATATATTGCTAGGTATTGATTAAAGAAAGTTAGGAAGAAAAAAAGTTATGCTGCTTTTAAGAGCAGATAATGAAGTCCCAGCTAGCAAAAATGGACTAATTGATATCACATTAAATTAGTTTATCTACAACAGCAGATTCACCAATGATGTTTATAAAATAATTGCTTGAAAATACAAGAGTGTAAGTAAACTTACCAGACTTCTTCTTCAACATTTTTGTATCTTCACCTGCTTATAAATCTAAAATTTACTTTCTAACTGGATAGTAATTTTCCTTAAAAAAATCTAAATCTAATTATGTCCTGGATCTGTTGAAGTTGTACATAGTTTTTCTGAAATTTCTACAATATAAATGTGTTCCGAAATACCTCATCCATCTTCCCAATTTCAACCAACTACTACACCTAAGTAAACCGCGCACTCGTGCCAACGTTTCACATTACTCGGCTATCCGATGCTTGAAGCTACCGGTCGAAGCTTTGCTTAGAACCCATAACTTTGTTTGTCATGATATTCAACTGCCTGCAGATAGAGTAGCCCTCTTTGTTAAGATTCTTCTTATGAATGGCGGCTCTTTGTATTGGGTAATAGTGGCATTGATTGGACAATGTCATGCGTATTCTTGGAATTTATCATACATTAAATTAGGTGGACTGGTTCTAAGAAGATGCATTGTTTGATGCGTGTTTTGGGCTATTCGTCTCTATAAGACCCACTTTTTAGAATTGTGCAAAATGTTAACATTGCCTGAATCCCATTTGGGTGCTTATTAGATTCTATAGAGTAACTATCCTTCAAAAAAAGCATTGGAGTGTTCTTGAGCTTATTTTCTTCTGCAATAGATCATCCATGACCTTGTTTATCCCATGTTTTAAGCTACTGGTGGTCGCCACGTTTGCTCAGGAATCCATCCATACGTTTGTTTATGCAAATATTTACTTGAGTACAGATAATATGATGCTCCTGTCTCTCTCCACTTCTGATGTTTTTCTTTGTGAATATCTGAAAGAAATGTGAAAGGTTTTGAGGGATACGGTTTTAATGATTTAGATTGACAGTTAGCGCCAACCACAGCTTCAAGCTTCAGCATCTTTAGACGTTGTATCTTTGTCATTGATTAACTAATCTTCATTACCTATCGGTATCTCCATTTCATTAATTTCTTACATTGAGTTATATTTCGAATAGGGCTTAAAGCGGAAATCATCTCGCCAGACACGGCGTGCAACAATAAAATTCTTTCAAATGTCTGCAACAAATCACACCGTTTATCAAGATTCCCGAACAAAGATTGCTATAATTACCCTCCTTCCTGCTGACCCATCTCTCCATAAAGTAACCCTATAATGTCCACAAATTATTGGCAATGTTACGATGTCGCGTGCCGGTATTGTTCGCGTCCCGCTTCGGTAAGTATCGAGTGTGACGCGTGTGGGAGGGTTAATTACCGTTGCTTGTAAATAGGAGAAATTGCGAAATTCACAATTTTATTTTCTTAGTGGGATTGTCGTATAATCATTGTGAATTTTATATTTCCAATGTACGACTGAGCTATTCCACTTATCATATTATCTTGAATTTCTCAGAAATTAAACTCAGATCTACATTATTATTTTTCCATTATAGACCATAATGTCAAGGTCAAAAGGCTCAAGCATTTAATAGAATTGTGGAAAATTTGTTGCAGTATGGACAACTTTCGCCATATTTTATCACTAGCTTCCGCCAGCGGTTTCACTAGGTTTCCCGTGGGAACTACTGCGCGCACCCGGATAAAAAGTAGCCTATAGCCTTCCTCGATAAATGGGCTATCTAACACTGAAATAATTTTTCAAATCGGACCAGTACTTCCTGCGTTCAAACAAACAAACAAACTCTTCAGCTTTATAATATTAGTATAGATTACTTCTACTTAGAAAGATTATTTTAATAAGTGTTACAATTCCATAACATGTCCGTTAATAACAGTACACTAATCCTTTCATCATTTAATTTGTTCAATCCCAAATACTGCTAACCCTACACCGCTTTCAGATAATCGCAATTGTCATAAAGTCGCGTGTCGGTATTGTCCACGTATCGGTTCGGTAAATATTGACGGTTACGGGTTGTGACAGCCGGCTACGGGACACACGATATGTATTGTAGTGGCTACTTATTTAATAGTAGATGTTGCTACTTTGGATAATGTTATACGCTTATATTTTGTTGTGTTGTGTTGTGGATTTTGTGGTATGATACCTAGGTGGTTGTAAATAAGGAGTATGCGTTTGTTCTTACCTTGCTCTATTGATAAATAAAAGATTAAGATTCCGACGAATTTAGAATTTATTTTTGGAAAGTCGGTTAAAAGGAGTTTAAGGAGTGAAAAGGGCAACCGATTTGAATGCAGTTTTTAAAGATAACAAGATGGATAACAACGGATACGGGAATTGCACAAATGCACAAGGCAGCTATTTATGAAAATCCATCCACTCTCTACAGGTTCAAAAGTAACGAACGGTAATTTAGGATAGATTTCTAAAAGCAGAACTAATAGCGGAAACTAGTTTTCTTATAGAAGTAGCCAAACCGAATTCCCTCTTTCTAACAAGCCAATACAATTCCTCCATCGGTGTATACTCCTCCCTATAAGCCCGAATACACACTGGAGTACCTACAGCTATCTCCCCGCGGATCTCAACAATAGTTTAAACAAATAGTTTGCGTTGCATTACTGTGGTAATTGTGTACACTGCAGCAGTCGCACAAAGCTCCCGGGACTGTGCCGCTCTTGTGCTCGGAGATCTAGAAAATCGCTGTTGTTTTGTTTTAATTAGTTGTTGTATTTGTGATGAAAGGATGGATGGAATGTCTTGGTAGTTAAACTATCCATTTTTAATTTTGGCTTGTATAGAGTCAGAATCAAAACAAGATCGATAACCTTAGGTAGGTTCTTACCGAAAACTCAAGTACCATTTTGATGTTTAAACTGTCTCATCATTTGAGTAGAAGTCCATTACATACATCTTCTTCCTATCGTAGGTTAACTGGGAGATTTCTTTAATCTCTTTATTTTCCTGTGTTTCATGTACACATACACGTAAATTGGTTAAATTAATAAATTTTGTTTTTTACTTCCTCAATTTGAAAAGATTCTTAAAAGCCTCTAAAATGTATATTGAAATTCTTCGACATGCCGTCCATTATTATTCTAATTATTCTAATTAAATTCTACAAACAACGATCATCATTTGTTTTGTCTGAACAACCACAATTTTCGCCAATTCCATACCCCTTGAGAGAAAACTGCGATACTATAGTTTGCTTACGCGATGCCCTCAAAATAAACAGTTGCAACTACCCTCGGTAAGCTCTCGTTACTATGCCACGTGCCAATTCGAGCACTTGAAATTGTGCCGATTGCTACCGTATAATTGTTGCATTTTATTACTGCTAGCAATGTGGGAAGAAGTGACGTGCTGTTTATGATTTTATCACGACTATCCTGCTAGATATTGTAGCAGAAATAGTTGCAAATTTTGTGAAATTCCTTATGGAAAAAATGAATGTTAAAGTGGACGCCATGAAGAGGTGTGCAGAAGATTTTTTTGTTATTAACATTTGATATTTAACGTAATCTTATTGTTGAGTGTGTTCTTTATATGCTGAGAAGTAAGTGTTCGGTATTCGAGATAGTAATAAACCTCAAAGTAATTTTTGATGTCTTTGTTNTAAATAGGAGAAATTGCGAAATTCACAATTTTATTTTCTTAGTGGGATTGTCGTATAATCATTGTGAATTTTATATTTCCAATGTACGACTGAGCTATTCCACTTATCATATTATCTTGAATTTCTCAGAAATTAAACTCAGATCTACATTATTATTTTTCCATTATAGACCATAATGTCAAGGTCAAAAGGCTCAAGCATTTAATAGAATTGTGGAAAATTTGTTGCAGTATGGACAACTTTCGCCATATTTTATCACTAGCTTCCGCCAGCGGTTTCACTAGGTTTCCCGTGGGAACTACTGCGCGCACTTGGATAAAAAGTAGCCTATAGCCTTCCTCGATAAATGGGCTATCTAACACTGAAATAATTTTTCAAATCGGACCAGTACTTCCTGCGTTCAAACAAACAAACAAACTCTTCAGCTTTATAATATTAGTATAGATTACTTCTACTTAGAAAGATTATTTTAATAAGTGTTACAATTCCATAACATGTCCGTTAATAACAGTACACTAATCCTTTCATCATTTAATTTGTTCAATCCCAAATACTGCTAACCCTACACCGCTTTCAGATAATCGCAATTGTCATAAAGTCGCGTGTCGGTATTGTCCACGTATCGGTTCGGTAAATATTGACGGTTACGGGTTGTGACAGCCGGCTACGGGACACACGATATGTATTGTAGTGGCTACTTATTTAATAGTAGATGTTGCTACTTTGGATAATGTTATACGCTTATATTTTGTTGTGTTGTGTTGTGGATTTTGTGGTATGATACCTAGGTGGTTGTAAATAAGGAGTATGCGTTTGTTCTTACCTTGCTCTATTGATAAATAAAAGATTAAGATTCCGACGAATTTAGAATTTATTTTTGGAAAGTCGGTTAAAAGGAGTTTAAGGAGTGAAAAGGGCAACCGATTTGAATGCAGTTTTTAAAGATAACAAGATGGATAACAACGGATACGGGAATTGCACAAATGCACAAGGCAGCTATTTATGAAAATCCATCCACTCTCTACAGGTTCAAAAGTAACGAACGGTAATTTAGGATAGATTTCTAAAAGCAGAACTAATAGCGGAAACTAGTTTTCTTATAGAAGTAGCCAAACCGAATTCCCTCTTTCTAACAAGCCAATACAATTCCTCCATCGGTGTATACTCCTCCCTATAAGCCCGAATACACACTGGAGTACCTACAGCTATCTCCCCGCGGATCTCAACAATAGTTTAAACAAATAGTTTGCGTTGCATTACTGTGGTAATTGTGTACACTGCAGCAGTCGCACAAAGCTCCCGGGACTGTGCCGCTCTTGTGCTCGGAGATCTAGAAAATCGCTGTTGTTTTGTTTTAATTAGTTGTTGTATTTGTGATGAAAGGATGGATGGAATGTCTTGGTAGTTAAACTATCCATTTTTAATTTTGGCTTGTATAGAGTCAGAATCAAAACAAGATCGATAACCTTAGGTAGGTTCTTACCGAAAACTCAAGTACCATTTTGATGTTTAAACTGTCTCATCATTTGAGTAGAAGTCCATTACATACATCTTCTTCCTATCGTAGGTTAACTGGGAGATTTCTTTAATCTCTTTATTTTCCTGTGTTTCATGTACACATACACGTAAATTGGTTAAATTAATAAATTTTGTTTTTTACTTCCTCAATTTGAAAAGATTCTTAAAAGCCTCTAAAATGTATATTGAAATTCTTCGACATGCCGTCCATTATTATTCTAATTATTCTAATTAAATTCTACAAACAACGATCATCATTTGTTTTGTCTGAACAACCACAATTTTCGCCAATTCCATACCCCTTGAGAGAAAACTGCGATACTATAGTTTGCTTACGCGATGCCCTCAAAATAAACAGTTGCAACTACCCTCGGTAAGCTCTCGTTACTATGCCACGTGCCAATTCGAGCACTTGAAATTGTGCCGATTGCTACCGTATAATTGTTGCATTTTATTACTGCTAGCAATGTGGGAAGAAGTGACGTGCTGTTTATGATTTTATCACGACTATCCTGCTAGATATTGTAGCAGAAATAGTTGCAAATTTTGTGAAATTCCTTATGGAAAAAATGAATGTTAAAGTGGACGCCATGAAGAGGTGTGCAGAAGATTTTTTTGTTATTAACATTTGATATTTAACGTAATCTTATTGTTGAGTGTGTTCTTTATATGCTGAGAAGTAAGTGTTCGGTATTCGAGATAGTAATAAACCTCAAAGTAATTTTTGATGTCTTTGTTTAACTGCGATCGTTCTTTTTAGTTCCAAAGTATCTCTATTTTGTATAAATTTTTATTTAGAGAAGCTTTTGAATTGAAAGAAAGCGGTGATTTCGACATTTATATTACAGCGCTTAAAATGTACGCTATAATATCTTCTGTTTCAAAGTACATACTTTCTTTTGATGATCAGTAAGTATCCAAATTTGCACAAAGCATAATTTTTTCGGTTTTAAATCTACAAATATTATCTATTCTTCAAAAACATTGCGAAAAATATTTTATTCATACTTCACAAGGAGCTAACAATACGCTTGAAACCCGAGTCCCCCTAAAAGCGTACGGTATTTATGTTTATATAGCCATCCACTGCTGGTCGTGCGTCGCTAATGGCCGGTCCCGGGAGGTGAAGGCACGTAATCGATACCTCCCCGTTAATGGATTAGGTGCCGCGCCCACTGCGGACTTGATTTCGAAAATTTTGAGCGTCTATGTGGACGATATTTGGTTGTTTTTGTTTTGATGACAAAACTTGGCGTAGGTACTGAGATAGCATGTTTTTAAAAAAAAGAGTACGCATTTTTGGTTGGTAGGGTAAGGTAGGCAAATAAGTTCATAGTGAGCTGTACAGCTAGCTAAAGTCGAAATCGAATTTGAAAAATATAGGATCCATACACAAGCTGTTAAAAATGAAGTTACAATGTAGCTTTTTATACGTAAAAAAATAGGGTCTGACGATTTTAAATAATTTCAGAGACCTCATCTCTTAACTCCACAAACCCAGTCATAGATTACTCATCTCCCAACACACAAATAATAGTGATTTATTAATTAACTCGTCTTTTTCAATCCACTCGGCCCCCGTCCCTTGGGTTTTGGAACTTTGATGTCGGCTATGGGGCCCAATGGGACCCTGTTTGTTACGCTGCGTCGTAGATAAATATCATTATTAGTTTATAACGCACATGGGTATCGGTAGCCTGGTTTGCGGTTTTTATTATGATCAGCGTTTTCTGTTTTTGATTGGTCTGTTTTAAATTAGATTGTCGAATTGATTTTATCGTTTGCTAGTCTGTCTACAGACAGACATACAACGTAAAAATATTTTAGGATATGAATTATTGCCATCTTCAAACAGATGATGTTTGATTTAATTACATTTTTTGATGCCCATGTCACGAACATCTAATATTTTGTCTAGATCTGTTGTTAAGTAGGAATTGTGAACAAGTGATGATGATGATGGCATCCTAGCCGATTGCCGGCCACGGCGGCTGTTCTCATATAAGGAGATCAGCCAGCTACGCAGGACATATTATAGTGCACAAGCATTTGCGCAGACACAGGTGCACTCCCTATTCCCTCACTCTCATAACCCGATGNAGATCAGCCAGCTGCGCAGGACATATTATAGTGCACAAGCATTTGCGCAGACACAGGTGCACTCCCTATTCCCTCACTCTCATAACCCGATGGGACGGCAATCCGACACGACCGGAGAGAGATCAGGCGCAGGACCGACATTAACGTGCTCTCCGATGCACGGGTGTATCAATCACCAACTTCCAGCTCCGGGCTACTTTGTGAAAGTTTCGAAAACCCACAAAGTGATTTCGGCCCGTCCCGGGAATCGAACCCGGGACCTCGTGATCAGCAGACGGCTATGCGACCACTAGACCAACGAGGCAGTGAACAAGTAATGTTTTAGCCACTACACGAAACTCTAGCAGCAACACAATCTCCCAAATCTCTTTCACCTCAATCATACCCACTCCACGAGATCCACTTACTAACTTTTACATCCCATCAAACCTCAGCACACTCTTTATTACATACCCTCAGTCCTTCCTCATCGCGTGTCCAAGACACATCGTGCCAAGACTTGGTAACTCAATCTGAAGTTGCGTGACCTCTGCACTCACCGCACGGATTCCATCCTTGGTTTGAGGGTCATCCCTCGTTAAACTTGGCTTAGCTTTCGACAGTTTTACTTCAGTCATGGTGTGGTGACTCTGATTTGTTTCGGATGAAATGGCTTGTGAATTTTTATGGTCGGATGTTTTGAAGTTGGTGGTGAAATTCTGGCCGCTAATTTTTTAAATACAGTGACGGCCAGTTTCAGAGGTTTCAGGCAAAGTTTTAGATATAGAATGTGTTTTAATTTTGATTCCTTTTCTATGGCATGATCTGTCAGATAGCTATCTAGCACTCTATCTGGAACCTATTACAATGGCTGTAATTGTTTTAGTTGGAAATACAATAAAATAAACAAATCTTAATATTACTTTGACCTGGTGGAGAAATAAGAAATTAATCTTATAAATATGTTGTAACAGAAAATTTGTAAATGTCATTTGTATTTTTTTTAACTTGTTCCTTCTGCTTAAGCCTCCTTATGATGCATTTATATTTTCTATATTTTTTCAGATCTTTCATCTGTATATATTCTGTTTGTTACCAGGATGCCTTCGGAGAAGGTGGCTGGCCGCTGGAGTTCAGGGCAGCTGTAGCGAGGCTTCTGTCACAACATGCACCCAATGACAAGGAGGCGCCAAGGACCACCGCTTTGCGTGAGTACCATTTTGAAAATAATACCTGTCAATATGCCTTAGTAATATATTTTTGTTAGCTGTTTTACCCGCGTCCCAGGGGAACTTCTTCCCATACCCGGACAAAATATAGCTTATGTTACTCAGGAATAGTCTAGCTTTCCAACGGTGAACTAATTTTTCAAATCGGTTCAGTAGTTTCGGTGCCCTTTTTTTACCCAACGAACAAAAAAAATGATTTCTTTTTATTATATTAGTATTTCAAATTCGAACAAATAAAGAACACAAAACTAGTTAATCTCTCCTCTGCCAGTAATTACAGCAGCGGGCGGCAATAGACTGATATGATGATAAATTAAATCGCTGCTTTATTATTTTGCTATAAACATTCTAAAGTGTTTGTACGTTTTTCCAGTATTATAGTGTATGTGTTTCCTCCAGGTTTAAGTAACCAGCGACTGGATCAGACTCTCTCGGAGACCATGGTGTTGGATCTCATCGTTCTAGTCGGATTTGTCGTTGTCAACAATCCACAGTTACAGGTAACACACAATTCTTTTATGAATAATAACACTAGTCAACAAAATAAAAATAAAAAAATGCAACAAATATGAAATATATAATTCCTTGTAGATAATTTGATACTGAATCAAAGTCCAGAACCTAAAATTGCTCTAGCACGTCGGAATTTGGAGATAAACCATGGTTATAGTGCTAAAAACGCGATTTTTAAGGATATTTGACGTAAATTTTAGGAGGACAAAAAAATATATAGTATATTTTACCTATACCATCATATAGTACTACTTTCCCCGCATTCAATCCATTTTAATTTAAATTTTTACGACTTTTCTTTCCCAAGATATAGCATTTTATATTTACATCA
>NWSH02000296.1:9315627-9332057 GCA_002382865.2 Heliothis virescens | reverse complement strand
AATTACTGTTTTAAATATTAAGTTCATCAGCCTCCTCAATCTAAGAAAGACTGATGATTATACACATATATTTAATAAGTATTTCCATTTATTTATCTTTTATAACTATGTATAAATATTTTTTTATATAATTATAAAAATAAAAATATATAAAAAATACGTATCAATAATTACACTGGTCTACAGCATTTTTGCAACAAAGGTAAAATATATGATTTCTTGTAGATTATTTCATACTGAATCATAGTCCAGAATATAAAATTGCTCTAGCACGTCGGGATTTGAGATTAACCATGTTATAGTGCTAAAAAGGCGTTTTTAAGGCTATTTGACGTAAATTTTGGAGGAACAAAAAAAATATAGTTTTTTTTTACCTATACCATCATATAGTACTACTCTTCCGATGCCAACCCATTTTAATTTTTAACGCTACGAGTTTTTATTGCGTCTCTTAACAATTTATACGCTGCGGTAGTTCGATTCTCCCATCACCTAGTTCTATCTTGACCTTATAGATATGAACAAAACCATCCTAAGTTAACATTCAATATGAGGCGTGATCTTATGATTGGCGGTTATAATATCCCACAAAGTAATTTCTGATGTCCTTGTTTAACTCCGAAACTTCTTACAAATTAAATAACTATGTAAAAAACGTTTTATTGCGCAATAAAACGTTTTTTACAAAGTTTTTTTTTACAGAGTAAGTTTCGGGGTTAAACAAGGACATCAGAAATTACTTTGTGGGATATTATAACCGCCAATCATAAGATCACGCCTCATATTGAATGTTAACTTATGTAAAACATAAAAAAACCATTTTATATTTGAATTTCCCGCTTCTAGTCGTCGCATGCACCTTAAACATAATTTACAAAACTTAACCTAAAAAAGTCTTCGCCATTATCACCAACCTAAAAACACCTCAAACTTTCTTTTCAAACTCATTACAAGTCCACTTAGTTCCTTTTAAATTATTCTACAAGCTCATTATGTTGCTTTTCCCGTTCATAGTTCTCACGGACACAGGTGTCCGAGGAAACATCGGTAGGTGTTGCTCAAGGAAGTGTCCTGGGCCCATTACTTAAATTTATGCGAGGGCTTTTTTAACTGGGGTCATAATTGATTTTATGAATTGGAAGGAAAGTTTTCGTGGTTTTTTGTGGTGTGTGTTTTGTTATAGTAGTTGTTTATTTACGTATTTTATTAAAAAAAGAAAAATTATAGGATTTTTTACAAGTTTAATGCTAATTAATGAAGTTCTTATTTTGTTTGTGATTGTATTTTAAAACTGTTTCATCGGCTTGCAAAGAAAAAAAATATAAATGACTGAAGTTGTAATTTCTAAGAATAGTACTAGTACAGATATGATAATATGTTTTGAATTGGCTCAGATTTATAAATACATAATGCATGCTATTCATGATTTCTAATTAGTCACGACTCCATTAGTCTACCATTAAGGAAATAAAACTGCCAAAAAAGTACTGACTGTCTTACAAACAACACCACCGCACCTAACTAGCCTTAACCCATAAATTACAAAATTAGTTAGACACAGGTGCTAGCCGGAGTCACATTTGTTCAGTGAGGGTCCTAAGTCCATTACCTTACTTTATAGTTGTGTCGACATGAATTCTTGATGTTTATACATTGTACATTGTTGAAGTTTGTCTTATAGAGGGTGGGTGCTTAATTCCAATGATGTGCGAGTATATTGGAGTAGTATTGACGTAGTCATGATTTCATGTTTTGGCAGAATGTACACAGTTCGGAAAAGAAATATTGTCACACCTAATTATGTAATTAACTATATTGTATGCAAATAAATAAATCTATTCTATTCCTGCCGTTCTCAAAGAAACAAAAATATTCTCAGCGCCTGTTCCACAGGTCCAGATAAAGTTCTAGATAGTTTTATCTAACAGATAAGGCCATCAAATGATTTTGATTCATTTTCTATGGCATTATCTGTCAAATTAGTATGTAGAACATTATCTGGAACCTCCGAAACTGGTCCTTTGACTTTTGGTTTTGAATAATATTTTCACATCCATGTATTTTTCTATCGATTCTTTATTCGTCTCATTACCGTCCCAAAATGACTTTTTTAGGAGTTCTAGTTAATGCACGTTGTTTAGAATTTACGGCACATCTTCCGTACCGTCGATACGTGATGCCTTATTCACGGTTTTTATCGTAACCCATACAAAACTGACCATGCTTCAAACGGTGAATTTTTCGCAGATTTTCACAGCAAAAAACAAAGGGCTTACTTAAGCTTTAATATACTAACCAGTCAGTGCTCTCCTAGGAAACGATCTGCGACGGCTGGGGCGTAATCAAGACCCTGTGCACTCTCCCAGCCAACTGGCTGGTCTCTAAGACACACAGCCACTGCTTGCTGCCGACGTTGGTGGCGCTGGCTGAACTGCCGGCCGCTGCAGCAGCCATAGCTTCTGAGCTTAGCATGACTGTGAGTATGGTTTGGGGTTTCTGAAGTTTTTTGTTGGTAGTTTCCTGATGGAATTATGTTATATTTTAGCTCGTATTTGCTAGAAACGATAAGTGATGTTTCGCTGTTAAGACAATAATGTGTCATCGTTTTTGAACATTAAAACATTGCAAGATTTTCATTTCTGACTTTTCAATAATTAAATCCGATTGCTGTTTATCTTGTAGATTTAACGCGAGGATAACAATTTATCATCAACTTTAATCTAGTCACACAAAATGGGTACAGCTGGTCCTGAAACAAATTTTAATGAGCAATATTTTCACTAGACATATCTACGAAAGGAAAACGACAGAGTTACAAACTGCTAAACAATTCCCTGAACAATGTATCTCGTAGTAACAGCGAGAAGGAACCCAATTTGTTCTACTGAATATTTGATAGAATTACACTCGTCTCGTGACGCGGACACAGCTGCACTTGTTACTTTATGTACTCAAGGACTTCTGGTGTAAAGTTAGGCACAGAAGTGTTACTAATAGTTTAGGTTATTTTATAATAGAATAAGCACATAATAGATAACATTTAGGCACGTTATGTAGGTGTAAGGACGTCATTTCTATCAATACTAGCTTCCGCAAGTGGTTTCGACCGCGTCCCGTGGAAATTGCTCCGCGCACCCGGATAAAAAGTAGTCTATAGCCTTCCTCGGTAAATGGGCTAATCAACACTGAAATAATTTCTCAAATCAGACCGGTAGTTCCTGAAATTAGCGCCTTCAAACAAATAATATACTCTTCTGATTTATGTTATTAAGTACGAGTATAGATACTTTCATATATTATGTAATTGCTGTGTAGAAAATTAAATCAATATAAAGCTCGTTTCATTTATGGATACAACGGTACAACTATTTCTCAATCACCAAGGCAATATTAACACTTATATTCTATTGCAAAAAAATTACACTGTTTGAAGCTAAGCTACAAGTAATTACTATGCGTTAATTAAGGTATAAACTCTAATATACGACTTATTTTCACAAATAATTATAATAAAATTGGCAAATGGGCCTTCTGTACAATTTATTCTTTGAGATCAGCCGGTACAGGTGTCAACAGGGTTTATGACTTGTTCTTAATAAACGTTTCATGTTAATACTACCAAGATGATCACCACATAACCGTTAACTTGTTCTGTCGTCGTTGCTTTGACGGCGATATAATTTTAATTAAAAAATGTTTTTTAATAATCTTAAAATTTTGCGTTATAGCCCGATTGAAATAAAATTATTTGGTGTTGACAGCGAATCATCACAATAAATGGAAATGACGCCAGCGGTTTCACAACACTTAGCGCACTCGGATAAAAACTAGCTTATAGCCTACCTCGAAAAATGGGCTATCTAACAGTGAAAGAATTTCTCAAATCGGACCAGTAGTTCCTGCGGTTAGCGCGCTCAAGCTTTATATTGTTATTATAGAGGCTTAATTGCCCATGGTCTATATCTTTACTTACTTTAAATGTTTCTAACAGATGCTGGACGAATACATGAAGAGTCCAAACGCGCAAGACGTGAAACTTGTGCAAGTGATCAAGCAAGGGCGTGCGAAGAAAGGTAAGAATAACAAAGAAAAATAGACTGAAATGACGAGAGTGTTTCGTAAAATGTATCAAACGAGCTAACATAGAACCGAACGAGGTTGTAACTACTGAAGAATGTAAATTCGGAAACTTCGACGATGAGGAATATGAACACGCTATTGGAGGGTTAGATAAAAACCTAATTCTGAGAGCTGTTATCCATCTAATGCAAGATTTAAATGAAGGCCTAAATTAGTATTAGACTTCAGAAGTTGATGTTTCTCTCATTCGTAATCGATCAATCATTATAGGGTGTAACGGTTTTGCTAATCAATCGAGATTTGGTGTGTTTGATTTTGATTCGAATGATTGGGTTGATTCGATTTCATTACGTAAATATAATTCATATTTTTGACGCTTACCGCCCGGTTCACAGGTTGCAAGAAGTCCTAGATAGATATCTGACGGATCATGCCATAGTAGTCAAAATTAAATACATTTCTATGGCATTATCTTTCAGATAACTATCCAAATCTTTATCGGGAACCTGTTAAACTGGCCGTAAATGTGTTATCTATCAATCATGCTGCTAAGTAGCTTTATCTATTAAAGAGTTCGGAGTTCTATGATTTCAATTTGAAGTCGGATTTAAATTGTTTCATATTATGTCTATTAGTTTGTTGTTTTTGTTTAAGTTTGATTGTAGATGTGTACTTACTGTGTTGTATCATTTTCATTAGTTTCTTTTTCTGCTTATCTTCTATTCAGGGTAACTGAACTCCCTTTTGTGCCATTCATGTTGTGTGCCAATTCTTGCTCATATTATTCTCTACTGTTTCTAGTTTGTTTCAATTTATGCTACTTTTATTTTGTAACCGTGGTCAAGCACTTCAGAATTCCTTCTGTCTTCTATTTTCTTTCTTTCACTAGAGATCCAAACTGGTTTTTTTTTTCTACTTTTTTCGTTGATCAAGTCTATTCAGCCAATTAAAAGTAATTTTCAACATTCCTTTATCGCTTCATTCCATTTATTTCAAGTCAGCGCACAATCTTCGGACGCTCAAAGTAATTCGTTTCATTATATTAAGTCTAAAAAAATGTCATCAAAAAGCAAACTAGTCAAATATCTTGTAACTTAATTCGCAGTATTTTAGAATTTTAGTACTCAATTGATTAGCATCACCAAAAATATCTTATAGTATGCACAGCCTATGATGGCAACACCCAATATTTAAATAAAAATATTAGTCTTAGCTTTTACTAAAACAATATAGACGTTTTCTTTAAAGCCGTAACCCTTTAAAGATACGAAATGGCTAGGCAAATAAAGAATGTAGGTAGACGTTTATCTAGTGTTTGAGTAAATGTTTTCGACAATTATTACTGATATGTAGTTGATAATAAATTGTACACTTTTTGATGTGAGTCTATTTATCTATTTTTCTATGGTTGTAGACTAGAACTAGACAGAAACATAACTCTTTTTAGCAGGTGGATAAAAATGTATTTCAACAAACTTTATTACGTATTGGATTTAGTGAGTTGTGGTTTTAAATCGTGGTCGTATTTCGTGAAAAATTTAAAAACAATGCATTTAGTTTTAAATTCATTATGGTTAGTGATATTACTTAATTATGGAAAACTATTGTGTTCACATATATTTTTTTTATTAATGTCTTATACTAGTCAATGCCTGGCGTTGCTCCAGTCTCTCTATGTTTTACCTTAAATAATTATAAAGGAAACATGACTGATTTCTCTTAGTTTATCTTATAAATTGTTGTTTCTATGTTATGTTGTCTATTTTTTACTCCCTCCAATTTTCTACGTCCATTTTCCATAGAATATTTTCTTCTAAGCCAAACTTTATTTTAATTCAACAGCTGACATGTTTTTTTGCAACTTTATTCTTGTTTCTCAAAGTACGAACACGATTTAAAATCTCAACTGTTACTTAAAAATTATGCTCTGTAAAATTACTTCTTAGGAATGGATAAAAAGAAATGTGTGTGCTAGTAGAGTGCCTTGGGGGACACTCTTGTTGAACAGTCGAAAAACAAGGTATTTTAACGGATCTTGATATTTAAAAAAGATTCGAATGCTGTGATAAATGAAAAGGAATGGACGGAATTTATACCCTCTTGAAAAAGAAGAGATTTTGTAACTGAAAACGGCTGAAAAGTTAATGTCAACGCTATCAAATGCTTATGTCAGTTCGACATCTAATATTTTGTTTTCTATTTTTTTCCGATTTTTATTTTTGTGATAAATTTCTTTTTACTAACAACCCGTTTGTATGTTTTACTATGGATATACATATATACTTAACACTGACCATTGTAAAGAATTCGTGAACGATGTAACTTAAACTTAACAGTGATTTTAATTTAATGATTTTAAATTATCTGTCTTTTGCGGGAATAATGTTAATGTTGTAAAGCTTCGTCATCCACTCAACTATTTATAATATAAAGCAGTTATTCCGAGAAAGTTATTGTACTTTAAGTTAAAACGAGTCCTTATCTCAGTCGAAAATTGTAACATTGTTATTTTTGCTCACGTAAGTAGCTGATATATTTAACTTATGATATAATTACGAATGAGAAACCCCTTTGTAAGACGCTTATAATAATTTCTTACAACTTACGGTAGTTGCTTCCGTAACACTCACGTAAGAAACTTACATGTGTAAAATCAGGGCAACATGAATAAGGTTCTTTTCATCAAATGTAACACATAAACGATATTGATATTATTAATATCTATGGGTATAGTAAGTGTTCCAACGCAAGAGACAGTACAGTTCACGAATTCATATCCAAATACAAACGGGTGTGAAACTGTGATTTTATATATATGTATATTTAATTTAATTATATCACTTGCAAATGTAATATATGATTTTTTTTATTTTTAGTTAGCTACACGTGTTTAGTCTAATGTACTTTATCTGTGATTCCTTTTGTTTAGCGTAACTTCGTGTAACTCATGTACGTGGAAATAAATATTTGTGTAACAATATATTTTGGTTTTATTTCTAACTAGCTTTTCTCCCGTCTTTCTGGGGGAACTCCATCCCGTACCCATACAAAATATGAACCGCGTTACTCGAGAATAATCTATCCACCCAACAGCGAAATAATTTTTAAATTAACAATTAATAATTTTTAAATAAAAAATTTACAGGTCAACGTATACGAATCTGTAAATTTTTACCAATCAAATNAAAATATCTTATAGTATGCACAGCCTATGATGGCAACACCCAATATTTAAATAA
Organism: Heliothis virescens; assembly: GCA_002382865.2. NCBI lineage: Eukaryota > Metazoa > Arthropoda > Insecta > Lepidoptera > Noctuidae > Heliothis > Heliothis virescens. The sequence continues at coordinate 9,324,738 of NWSH02000296.1, read as the reverse complement.
AAATATTAGTCTTAGCTTTTACTAAAACAATATAGACGTTTTCTTTAAAGCCGTAACCCTTTAAAGATACGAAATGGCTAGGCAAATAAAGAATGTAGGTAGACGTTTATCTAGTGTTTGAGTAAATGTTTTCGACAATTATTACTGATATGTAGTTGATAATAAATTGTACACTTTTTGATGTGAGTCTATTTATCTATTTTTCTATGGTTGTAGACTAGAACTAGACAGAAACATAACTCTTTTTAGCAGGTGGATAAAAATGTATTTCAACAAACTTTATTACGTATTGGATTTAGTGAGTTGTGGTTTTAAATCGTGGTCGTATTTCGTGAAAAATTTAAAAACAATGCATTTAGTTTTAAATTCATTATGGTTAGTGATATTACTTAATTATGGAAAACTATTGTGTTCACATATATTTTTTTTATTAATGTCTTATACTAGTCAATGCCTGGCGTTGCTCCAGTCTCTCTATGTTTTACCTTAAATAATTATAAAGGAAACATGACTGATTTCTCTTAGTTTATCTTATAAATTGTTGTTTCTATGTTATGTTGTCTATTTTTTACTCCCTCCAATTTTCTACGTCCATTTTCCATAGAATATTTTCTTCTAAGCCAAACTTTATTTTAATTCAACAGCTGACATGTTTTTTTGCAACTTTATTCTTGTTTCTCAAAGTACGAACACGATTTAAAATCTCAACTGTTACTTAAAAATTATGCTCTGTAAAATTACTTCTTAGGAATGGATAAAAAGAAATGTGTGTGCTAGTAGAGTGCCTTGGGGGACACTCTTGTTGAACAGTCGAAAAACAAGGTATTTTAACGGATCTTGATATTTAAAAAAGATTCGAATGCTGTGATAAATGAAAAGGAATGGACGGAATTTATACCCTCTTGAAAAAGAAGAGATTTTGTAACTGAAAACGGCTGAAAAGTTAATGTCAACGCTATCAAATGCTTATGTCAGTTCGACATCTAATATTTTGTTTTCTATTTTTTTCCGATTTTTATTTTTGTGATAAATTTCTTTTTACTAACAACCCGTTTGTATGTTTTACTATGGATATACATATATACTTAACACTGACCATTGTAAAGAATTCGTGAACGATGTAACTTAAACTTAACAGTGATTTTAATTTAATGATTTTAAATTATCTGTCTTTTGCGGGAATAATGTTAATGTTGTAAAGCTTCGTCATCCACTCAACTATTTATAATATAAAGCAGTTATTCCGAGAAAGTTATTGTACTTTAAGTTAAAACGAGTCCTTATCTCAGTCGAAAATTGTAACATTGTTATTTTTGCTCACGTAAGTAGCTGATATATTTAACTTATGATATAATTACGAATGAGAAACCCCTTTGTAAGACGCTTATAATAATTTCTTACAACTTACGGTAGTTGCTTCCGTAACACTCACGTAAGAAACTTACATGTGTAAAATCAGGGCAACATGAATAAGGTTCTTTTCATCAAATGTAACACATAAACGATATTGATATTATTAATATCTATGGGTATAGTAAGTGTTCCAACGCAAGAGACAGTACAGTTCACGAATTCATATCCAAATACAAACGGGTGTGAAACTGTGATTTTATATATATGTATATTTAATTTAATTATATCACTTGCAAATGTAATATATGATTTTTTTTATTTTTAGTTAGCTACACGTGTTTAGTCTAATGTACTTTATCTGTGATTCCTTTTGTTTAGCGTAACTTCGTGTAACTCATGTACGTGGAAATAAATATTTGTGTAACAATATATTTTGGTTTTATTTCTAACTAGCTTTTCTCCCGTCTTTCTGGGGGAACTCCATCCCGTACCCATACAAAATATGAACCGCGTTACTCGAGAATAATCTATCCACCCAACAGCGAAATAATTTTTAAATTAACAATTAATAATTTTTAAATAAAAAATTTACAGGTCAACGTATACGAATCTGTAAATTTTTACCAATCAAATATTAACCTATCACCATTGCGATAAGGTTGAAAATCTATTGCAGAAATTTGACAGATTGTGGTAACTTGATGTGCTGTCGTCTGTACTTACATGAAAATCTTTCCTCCATATAAAATTAAAATAGGTATATTTAATCCTGTTGTTGTATCACTCAAAATGAGAATTATTTTGTTGATCTCTTTAGAATTCTTGGTTGTGTTCTATATTTTGTCTGTGGTGAGTACATGCTATGAGAACCCCGAAAGTTGTCTATAGACTTCCTCTTCTTCCGTCCATATTGACTGCGCTTTCCTATGTATAGCGAAATTTTAACTGTGTGCATTAAAAGTAGAAGTTAAAGACTTGCTGTAATTACACAATTGGCTACAGAAATGGTCCTGTCTTCTACAACTCTAAGGTAAGTAATATTTTCGATTATATTAATAAAACCATCATTATTATCATCAAAAAAGTTATTACCAATAGCATTAACTTCAACTACAACTGCTAAACCTACATCAAACATAACCAAAATAAATAACCTAAAAATAAAATCCATTTAAAACAGACGCTATGAGAATTTATTTTTAACATCAATTTGTGAATGAGCTGCATTTGTTTTGATCGTAAATTGTAATATTCTGTTCAAACACTCTGAAAGCTTTTTATATTTATCCCGCAGTTGTATTTACGGGCCTACGCACACTGTAGACTAAACTGTCGGCCGACAGTTGTCTGTGAGTTCATTTTAAAGATAGTCGTGAATCCTATCAAGTCACATGCATTTTTACGTTCAAGCAAATTAAATAGTTGTTTAAAGAAAAACGGACGTTTAATGTTGGCAGTGAATTTAGGAATTAGTCGGTCTGATACAGGTCGGATTCTTGATCGTTGTATTCCGCTACCGTTCATCTCCATACTGATTTATGACCCCGATCAAACTTCTTCGTCTAGTCGTACACTCCTCTCGTGTACTCTTGTTGTGTCCCAGTAGTCGTGGTTATGTGTCGGTTGGTTCTTGTGCTGCGTCGCCATGTAAATCTATGCTTCGTCGAATGGTCGATCAAACTGTCGGCCGATTAAAAGTCTGCAGTGTGCTACTCATAATGCTAAAGAGATACATGATGATTGATTGAGATATGAAGACAAAGTGTTCCCTTTTGGGTGGCCAGGAATTGTGATCGGATGTTTGGTCATATCCGTATATTGTATTGTTTTTAAAACGCAAGTTACTTAAACATCCTGAGTTGATTATGTCTTCGTGACTTTATACATCCTATGTAGGAGTAGTAATTGGATTTCGTGATATTACCCGAGGGGTTTATAAGTACTCTTTCGTGCACAAATAAATTACAATTGCCAATATGTTTTGGATTAATATATGGGTTATCTAATTTACCTGTATACATGCCCAATTTTATCTAAGCACTAACATCTACAAGCGGTTTCAACTGTATCTCGTGGGAACAACTTTGCGCACCTGGATTAAAATAAACCTAAACCTCTCCTCGGTAAATGAGCTGTCTTACACTAACTTACACTAACACTAAATACAAATCGGACCAGTTGTTCCAGAGATCGGCACGTTCAAACAAACTCTTCAGCGTTATAATACTGTTATAGATAAGAAATTACTCCGATCTCAAATTAAATCAACCTAGCAATTTTCTAAAAAAATCCAGACTCCTATTCCAAAAATCACCTCAAACGAAACCCACAATCACTTCATTATACAGCATTGAATTCTTAAACCTCGAAGCTTAAAGAAAAGATTTCGCCCCACATTATAGAATTACGCATACACGAGTGCCCCACAATGAGGATATAGGCATCCAAATTGTTAGAAAAATGATGTCAGATCAAATGGAACGGAAAAATACTTCCGATGGCTGAGGAGTGAGGGGTTTTGTTAGTGATTGAAGCCATTTTAACTATGATTATGCATTTTTTTTGGGGTAGACGTGGATCATTTATTTTAGGAGATTTTATTGCGTTCCATTGCTTTACAGATGTCTTCAATATTTTCAGGTTTTTTAGAACTATAGTTTTGATTGAAAATTCGTCAAAGCTTTTTCTGTAATAGCGTTTTTTATAAGAATATTACCAACTGTTAAAGGTATAAAAATCAGTTTTTAGCTAACATGGTAAACTTTTTGGAAAGTTGCCCGGCATTTTTTGTTCAAGAGCTTGCAAAATAATAGTCCTACAGATTTACTTTACGGAATTTTTAATACACAATGCTCTTTTCTCAAAAGTTTTGAGGCCTTATAGAGGATTCACTTAATGAACCAATTCTACACTAACTACAAAAATCTAGGACTGAACGAAACCGTTTATTTCTGTAAGTTTCAGGCGGTAATGTTATAAACTCAAGGACATAGACATTTTAAACAAAATATGAGTGTAGATACATTCTCTGAGAGCAAGGCCACTAGTCAGCCGTAGCGGTAGAGCGCACTGAAATACGTGGAGACGATGTTACATGTATTTATTTTGTTAATTGAAGTTTTGTTATTGTATGCTGTTATTGATAGTGTTGACGGATTAAGATCTGAAAAGTCTGTAAGGTAAGTGATGATAGACTTTAGGCTCTTGTAGGCTCTTAAATTATTTTTGGATAGGTTATTGGTGACCAATAAATGTATTTTGAGTGGTAAAGTCTAGGTAAGTAAGTTTAAGTCTAGAAGAAATTATACAATTAGCAAAAGAAAACATTGACTAAGTACCAGACTATGCTATTTTTATTATCCTAACAAAGTTCCTATTTTTCACAAACATGCAGGGTTTTCTTGGATTATCTTTGAGATCCTATATTTACAATGACAGTGAAAAGCTGTTTGCAAATGAGTGTACCAGCATTAACCAAACACTCTCCATTTACGTGTTACAGAGTGGATACAGAACAAATCTTCAGTTTCCTAAAGTTTGCAAGTACAGACGATAGCACATCAAGTTACCACAATCTGACAAATTACTGCAATAGATTTTCAACCCTATGACGATAGTGGAAGGTCAATGTTTGAGTGGTAAAATTCGATATATTCGGTTAGTTTGACCTGCTGTCGTACTCCTTAAAAACTTAACTAGTAACAAACCCATCTCCACCCCGTCTCCTATTCATCCATTAGCGGTCCAATTGACGCCCTATCGCGTCCGTAAACCAGTAGTAGCGCTCACGAGCGGCGCGCACGACTGTGAAAGCTATAGACTGTTCACGTGGAAACCACTCACGCTTTGCCATTGCCTTGTGTTGGGTAGGTAGGGTTGTAGACGTTAAATACTATCTAATTTAATATCAAGATTATTGTTTATGTAAATGTCAGCCACGTTGAATTTGATGATAACGTCCTAGAAGTTATGGATCATGAATTATAGGGCTCAAAAATTCTTGACTGCATCCGAATTTGTCTGCTTTTTCTTGGTGTTCTCTCAGATTTGGACGCGCGAAAGGGTGTGAGGATTCATAAGATTTCATGTAAATATTTACAAATTAGTTTCTTTCGGTGCGTTTGGCTCCGAAACGTGTACTATTGTACACTAAGCCGTTCCAGATCCTGCGACGAAAAACACAGTTTCAGTGCCTTTTGCCTGTTGCTGAAATAAGCCATATCTATTTTTGAAAAATAATTACATCGACTCTCCTGCAACAATCCTCAAAAGCTCAAAATAGCGTGTGGTTGATGATAGATTATTATTTTTAACCTTTTCCTACTACAAAAATATGTATTTACCACATAATAGGTACTTATAGATATATGCTGTGGTGAGACAAACAAATGTATATGTTGTGGTCCAAATGATAAATTGTGCCTTATACATAATGTCCGGTCTTTATGAAAAATGCCCAATCTGAGAGCGCAATTTAATAATAATCATTCAAATAATCAAATTGATCGGGCATTCTACATATTGTACTTCGCCCTTTGGGCAGAGTAATACAAACAAATTTAATTAGTAATTTTTAATTTTTATTGTTACTTAAAATAAACTAAATGTTTAACAATTTAAGTAATCAGTCAGATTTTGTAACGCTTGGAACGTCATTGAGGTAAATTCAGTTTTTTGCAACAAGCATGATTTCTGCCACGGCTCCGGCGCTGCGGGGCTCCGGCGGTCCCACGCGAGTTTATCGTCGCAGATAGGTTTATCGCTCACCACCGCAGCTTCGGCTTGCTGGCCGGCCCTGCCGGCCAGCCTCAGCCGCGGTGGCGAGTGTTACAACCACCTGCTCCTCAACTCGCGGCCCGCCTCGCCCCTCCGCGCCTACGCGATTTTGAATTACACTCTAGGGGTAGGGCAGACAAGACTGCGTGGAGTCGGATTTACAGCAATTCGTTTCTGTCATTAAAACTTAACTTTCAGCTAATGCTCTAAGATATATATTTTTTTTACAATTCGCTTACAATGCAAAACTAAACACAAACAATAGCGCCCGCCGCACGAGCCGCATGCTGAATAGCGGTCTCTGATTGGTCAAACCGTGTCACGCGTTCTTCCCTCCCCGCACCGCGTCAAATTTTGCTTTATTATCAAATTGCCCAAATGTCATGTAGCAATATAATAATGACCGTGCAATGTGATAAATAATGAAGTTTAGATAGCAATTAATCACTCAGCCCGATAGAGCTAGACATTATTCATAATGCTCGCACATTATGAATAATGCCCGCATTAATCATCTAGTCCATAACATATAGACAAGAAACCTGCGCAAGAGACCACCCTAGCTTCACACATATTGATCAATAATGCGCGATAAAAGTTATATGCTACAAAATGAATATTGTAGCAACAATTAAACTAACACTAGAGAACAAAGCGATACATGTAACCGATAAAGATAACTATAATTTACATTAACATAAAACTCTTACCACATACTTCCCGATAAGTTTATCAGTACATTTTGTTCGGCGATATCTCGGAAACTATATAAAATTAAAGCGTGTGTGTTTGTAGATTATTTTCGTGTTTATTGCTGGTGGGAGATAGAAGTCATAGGTTGCTGTTGAAGAAAATTATAGTAATGTTTTCCCATACTATTTTACTTTATACCTACACATGTTTTTGCTGCTTTACGTTACAGCAAAAACGGAAGAGGTTATGTTTTAAAAGGCATTTAGGTGTTCATTTAAAAATGAGTAGATATACCATGTTCATTCCTAGATTAACTTTTAGTAATGTTAAATTAAGATTCTTCAAATCTAACAGACAGACACGTGTTGCTGAGTTTGTTGCGCCACTTCTTCTTCCCAGCAAAAACACGTAGGGAGTGGTGAAGGGCGGGCGTTTTTGGGGCTGTCTCATGTAATTTTGACGTTCGAGAAGTTCTGTTTACCGCCTACTTTGAATAAATGCTTTTTGATTTTGATTTTTATAAGCGATAGCGCTTTGGAAACTAAACGATAATTATTTTGTTTGTCGATACAAATAAATAGTTTTCTTTGGTAACCTTTTTCCTAAATATGCCTGAATTATTTTAATTGATACACAACATACATTCTGAACTCAAAGCACTACAAATAATTCTGAATTAAAATAAAAACAATGCATCAACTGTGAGTGACGCTAAGCTTTTAGCGTCGCCTGCGCATCGCGGGAGCGATTCCGGCAGTCAGCGCTTTGATGTGCCGCTCTTGATTTTAATATTAGTAAGATGAGATTGTTATCTTAAAATATAGGATTGTGTTAAATTTTATAATAATAATAATATAAAATCGTTTATTTCAAGTTTCACACTCATAATAATACATAGGCCAAATTAAAATCACAAACAATAACAAAACTATAATGACAATTAAAACCAATATTATAAAATTAAAATCAAAATTAAAATCTACATTTAAATAAAATTAAAATCAAAATTAAAATCATAATCACATTCAGAATAAAATTAAAATCAAAATTATAAACAAAATCGGAATGAGGTCTGAATCAAAACAAAAATAAAATCAAAATACCATTATAATCAAAGAAGTGGGCATCTATTGGAAGCTATCTCAATCTATATTTTGGACATGACCCAGAGTGCTCAACGTGAAGTCTGTTCCAGTGTTTCATTATTGAGCTGTCATGGTCCATCCGGCTGACAAAAAGCTGGAGGTAGCTGTTGGCCCCACCGCCGACGCGACGCATCAGGGACGCAACTCGCTTGCGCAGAATTGCCGCAAACCCATCAATGTGCGCATCCGCAAACATTCCTGAAGCGCTACACCATGGCGGCAGCCCCATCAGCCCCCTGAACGCATTGTTATACTGGATGCGCAGAGAGTTGTACGACTTCTTTGTATATCTAACCCACAGGCTGCACGTGTAGAAAGATTGACAAAAGGCTCTAAATAGAGAGATCTTGACTGGTACCGTACATCGTGCAAATCTGCGGGCCAGCATATTAGCTCGAATCGACAACGCTCTGCGCTCCCTCTCCATGTCGGCGTCATCTGTGAGCGACTCGTCGACCCAATGTCCCAGATACTTGAAAGTAGACACTACTTTAAGAGCACAGTTATTCAAAAATACAGGTGGAACGGTTCTGTACGTCTTTGAACCTGCCTTGAACACCATGACCTCACTTTTTGTAGCGTTATATCTGAGACCATGAGCCTCCGCATATCGCTCACAGATATCGACGAGTTTCCTAAGAGCCCTGATCGATGGGCTCAGCAGTATCATGTCATCAGCATAACTGATGTTGTTCACACATACTCCATCAATTGAGCATCCGACGCCAGCGCTGCTGAGCTCACGGATCAAGCGATCCATGTACAGGTTAAAAAGGGTCGGCGATGTTAACCCACCCTGCTGAACACCACATTCAAGCCCGTACCGGTCCGACAACGACCCTGACCACCTCACACAATTTTCCTGATTACCATACCAGTACTTCAACAAAGATATCAGCTCAGCTGGTAGTTCTGTGTCACTCGACAACTTCTCCCACAGCCTGTCATACGCCACGAGATCAAATGCTTTTGATAGATCCAAGAAACAGGCGTAGACAGGCGTGCTCCTATCAGTATAATACTGGACAGTGTGCTTGAGTGTGAGTACAGCTGTCTCAGTCGATAACCCGGCTCTAAACCCGAACTGAGCATCATGTAGTTGTACATGCTGACGTAGCTTAGTCTCAATCACACCGTCCAGCAC
>NWSH02000296.1:9291019-9304827 GCA_002382865.2 Heliothis virescens | reverse complement strand
TAGAAAATAAAAGTTTGAAGAGACCGGCTCAACGGTGGTAAAACCAAAATCCGACTAAGGTCATTGACAATGGTAGAAAACGTGGAGAGTGTTTACCAGTCTATTGGTCATGACCCAAACCTTTGAATTTGGACGAGCACAAGTGCTTTAAATGTGCATAGTTGTCATTACACCGCATTTTGCTTAAAGACCTAAAGCTGCAGCTCAACAAAATTTTATTGGTGCAAGAATTAAATACCCAAGATGCCCGTCCCGACCCAAGAAGTTTGACTTTGTAAATCAGGCATTTGAGCGTTTTTAACGTTTGCCAACATCTTGTTTTCGGATTAAGCTAATTTTCACCTCAGAACCCACGTAAATATCAGTCACGAAGTCGCGGTCATCACTGAATCCACCTGCAGAGCCGTCATGAGTAATTTTACTGTTCGATTAAATTAGTGTAGTGAACGCGAGGGTCTACATTAGGACTATATTATTCTAAAGAAATAAATTCACATCTATCATTTTTAATACCGGTATATCACGGTATTGGGCCGTCAATACCGGTACTGAAAAAGGACCATATTATATCCGTGATCACGGTATTACGGGATCCCGGAATACCGGTATTGAAAGCCCTAGTAGTGTCCGAGCCTTTGCAAAGGCTCAAGAAAAATCAAACAACAAACTCTTTCCTCTTTATTATAACACTAGCTTCCGCTAGCGGTTTCACCCGCTTTCCCGTGGGAACTACTGCGCACACCCGTATAAAAAGTAGCCTATAGCCTTCCTCGATAAATGGGCTATCTAACACTGAAATAATTTTTCAAATCGGACTAGTAGTTCCTGAGATTAGCGCGTTCAACCAAACAAACAAACTCTTCAGCTTTATATAGTTTAGATAATATTACGTAGTTTAGATAGTATAGATTAGTAGGTATAGATACATGTTATTATGTATTCATAATCCGCACACTAACACATAAGAGTATGTACAGTTACTCATACTCCAATGTACATAGGTATGTATATAGCAGATGCCAACTAAACACACAACACGGACAAACAGTAACGCTATACGGAGTATCGGATGTAAGGTAAATACAACACCCTGTAGTGTTGTGGCCGGCGGTAATGGGTGACACATACTGACGGGTAGGATGGGTGACTTGTTGGATGATATGTCGGTGTAAGGCCCAGAATCTACCAACGTTCTAGATAAAGATGTTTTAAAATAAACAGGGATACTTATTACTGTCTGGGCGAAGATGAGGTGTCTAAACAACGAAATTCTATTGGTTGTTAAAAAACTTCTTAACTCCGCTGTGCTTTGGTTCAGTCTGGATTTTAACATTCTGGTATATTCTAAGTACCTACATTACATTATTATGTAATCGTAAGTTTGTGGAGCTGGACGAATATACCCCATTTACGTGAAAGAAAGTAAATAAATACAGAATTTCATGTCCAGTAATAAATGGACGCGTAAATGTGGGTATATTTTTTTTTGGGTTAAAATCCAGGTCTCTTTAATAATGTACCCAATAGTTATTAACCTTTTTACTTAAATTTTTAAAAGTAACGTATGATTTTAAAATTACCCATTTATTAAACTTAAAAGCTTTTATTCAGTGCTTTCCAACATCCATAATTCACGCTACTTGCTCCCCATTCTTCGCCGCAGTGTATCACAGTACACACCTGGTCACAACCCCCACACAATCACAATTATATGAAGATTAACTTTTAACTGCCCGCGCTAACTACAGGCGTGGCGTGATTACTGCTTGTTAGTCAGTTAGTCATTTAGTCAGTCACTTTTAATGGTGATATTGTGATGAACTTAAATGGTAAAAGCGGGTTTTAGTTATTTCTTGAGGAAGGTTCTTGTATCCAGCCAGACAGATATGTGTCTATGTATTTATCTGAAACGTTCGCCTACTGTCTCTATCTGCAATTTAATCTCTATTTTTATCATATCCCTGCGACATATATACGGTTCGCAACTGATCGTTGTGACTTGACTACGCTAAGACACTATTTGGAAGCGAATTGCAACTGCCAACAGCACGTGCAGCGACTGCACGAAATCTGCCGCAGCTGCAGTACTGGTTTTAGATTAGTGAAAATGTTAGTTCATGGGATAGCAAGTGCAACAATAATTATCAATCATTAATTCAAGGCCTGTAAACCATACTTTCTTATATCAAAAACATTACGCCTGAAACTGCACCCATGCCTGCTTATCCTAGTTTTAAGCCTTAGAGTTTGTAACAACTCATTGAAGGCCAGGGCAGCCATCATCTTAGAATTGACCTATAGAATGCTATTCAGTCAAAATGGCATATAATCGTAAAATTAATATAACAAAACGTATCTAAAATCTGTAGAAACACAAAGAAAACTGTTAGCTACATAATAATTAAGGGCCAAATTTCTCGGGCTCTGAGTGCGTGGCTCGGGCTCCCTCGCTCCGGAGGGAGAGGGCGGTAAAAGCATATTTATGTTAGTTCCTGATTGACGATGATGGCTTCCCCTTGGTTAGAGAACGTGCGGCCTTATTATGACGAATTTTGTTGAAATGGGAATTTGATAGAGAAGAAAGGATAGTTAAGAAAACTTAAAGTTACGGTTGTGTGTAAGTGTATTCTGGTTATATTCTATGTATCTATCTTCTTATGTTTACGTGAGTTTGATCTATTCAAGACATTGATAATTCTTATGATGTATGCAAAGGTCTTGCTGCAGAGGATATTTCTTAATAAATTGTGGAATATGTAGTGTACCTACTCAGCTACTGACATGTCGTTAAAATCTGCACTTTTACTACTTTATCTGTTGTCTTTTAAGTGTTGTGTAAATATCACGCCATCTTGTGTATATTATACTGCATGCAATAAACGTAATTTAGCTAAGCCGATAACAACGTTTTTTCTGCTACACTAAGATAAGTTCTATTTACGTTTAGTATATTTAATACTAAAAACTCCAAAGTATTATTGTCAAACCTACATGAAATACCCAATCCACGTTATAAAAATTCGTCGTTTACAGTCGGCACGCATCTCACTTAACGCACTCACTCTGCAGATTTTCCACAGAGGACATTATGGCAACATTTTACATCTGCAATGCACGATATGAGTGTACGTATGAGTGTATGAATATAACCCACTCGAGTGTTTGAGTATGTGTGTATGATATAGAGCGGAGAAATATAATGTAAGTTGGTAAGTAGGTTCACGCAGTGTCACTCGAATTTTAAGTAAGTAAATTATTAATCTATGACTTTCAACAGGATTCAAGCTATTTTTTTACCATATCTTCTATACTAATATTATAAGGCTGAAGGAGTTTGATTGCTTGAACATGCTAATCTCACAAAGTACTTATCCGATTTGAAAAAAAAATAAGTATTAGATAGCCCATTTATCAAGGAAAGTACTAGGTATTTATTTAGGTGAGCTGAGTAGTTCCTAAGAGTGGTGAACGATTATTTGAAGCCTGGCCCGAATGTTAGCAGACAATTTTGAAGAACCTAAAAGATTTCTAAGCATTTCTTATAGAAAGGTAAATGTCATAAAACACTACCTACAAATCGGTACAAAAACAAATAACAAACGCAATAATTGTATCACTCCAGTATTTATTCAAAAGTTGAAAAGCAGTGAAGGGTTGAATCGTAACCAGGCAATTAGCTAATGGCGATCTAATCCAGTCAAGGGTTAACGTTGACAAAACAACGAGGAAATTATTTAGATTTGTACTTTATACCCTACGGCTATCCTTTTGTCATTATTGTGAATTTTAATGTTTCAAAGACTTACAAGAATTGTACAGACGACAGCAGGTTAACCTACCCGAATCTGTAAAATTTTCCCAATTGATTTAATGACCTTCCACTAATGTGATAAGGTTTTGGGAAATTTGACAGTTTGAGGTAGGTTTATGTGCTTTCATCTGTACTTAAACTCAACGATACACTTAATTATATTATCGTCATGCTTGTTGTGGGCCGTCTGACAAAAAATAACCTAATAAGTAAATTTTTTTTCTGAGATGCATTCTATTGTAAAGTTTTGTCAAAATCTTTTTAGCAGTTTTAGCGTGAATGAGTAATAAACATCCATCATCAAATATCGATAATCAACTCATCTAAACTTTTATTTTACAGAAACATTAATTTGGTCAAGAGAGTTTCCTTTAGAGCACTGTCAGAAACGACTATTCCTACTAAAAATTACATAACGATATTAGCAGTTTTTCTTCTCGATTTCGTATTTCTAATAGACAGCGTAAAGTTCCAAACTTTAGAAAATACCAATCAGAGAAAATTTCCTTTCAACATATACTACATTCGAGCTACATTCCCACCAAAACATTGGAAAAACCTAACGTCAACGTCAGTATTTATCTTAGAGCATTCAACGAACCGGAGTTGCCATCGCCACAAACAATCCGAATACTTCCACTAATTTATACGCAATAGTGATAGCTTACTCATACATTTTCGATCTCATCGTTACGCGCGCACACGACATGATCTGCATAGTCTATTCCCAACAATGTTGGAGTCGGCTTCCAGTCTCACCGGATGCAGCTGAATACCAGTGTTTTACATGGAGCGACTGCCTGTCTGACCACTACATCCCAGTTACCCGAACAACCCGATACCCATTGGTAAGACTGGTTGTCAGACTTTCTGGCTTCTGACTACGCACGTACACCAAAAAAAACCGGCCAAGACGAGTTGGACTCGCGCATGAAGGGTTCCGTACCATTACTTATGAAAAATGAACATATCTATTACCTACAACTAGCCAAAATACAAACCTTTTTCGGACCGCAAAAAATAACTTTGTTTTTCACACAAATGTATGAATAACAAACTTATAATTTGCGATTTGACACGTTTATTTTAATTTTTAGTATTTGTTGTTATAGCGGCAACGAAAATACATTATTTGTGAAAATTTCAGCTTTCTAGCTATCACGGTTAATGAGATACAGCGTGGAGACAGACAGACAGACAGACAGACAGACAGACAGACAGACAGACAGACAGACAGACAGACAGACAGACAGACAGACAGACAGACAGACAGACAGACAGACAGACAGACAGACAGACAGACAGACAGACAGACAGACAGACAGACAGACAGACAGACAGACAGACAGACAGACAGACAGACAGACAGACAGACAGACAGACAGACAGACAGACAGACAGACAGACAGACAGACAGACAGACAGACAGACAGACAGACAGACAGACAGACAGACAGACAGACAGACAGACAGACAGACAGACAGACAGACAGACAGACAGACAGACAGACAGACAGACAGACAGACAGACAGACAGACAGACAGACAGACAGACAGACAGACAGACAGACAGACAGACAGACAGACAGACAGACAGACAGACAGACAGACAGACAGACAGACAGACAGACAGACAGACAGACAGACAGACAGACAGACAGACAGACAGACAGACAGACAGACAGACAGACAGACAGACAGACAGACAGACAGACAGACAGACAGACAGACAGACAGACAGACAGACAGACAGACAGACAGACAGACAGACAGACAGACAGACAGACAGACAGACAGACAGACAGACAGACAGACAGACAGACAGACAGACAGACAGACAGACAGACAGACAGACAGACAGACAGACAGACAGACAGACAGACAGACAGACAGACAGACAGACAGACAGACAGACAGACAGACAGACAGACAGACAGACAGACAGACAGACAGACAGACAGACAGACAGACAGACAGACAGACAGACAGACAGACAGACAGACAGACAGACAGACAGACAGACAGACAGACAGACAGACAGACAGACAGACAGACAGACAGACAGACAGACAGACAGACAGACAGACAGACAGACAGACAGACAGACAGACAGACAGACAGACAGACAGACAGACAGACAGACAGACAGACAGACAGACAGACAGACAGACAGACAGACAGACAGACAGACAGACAGACAGACAGACAGACAGACAGACAGACAGACAGACAGACAGACAGACAGACAGACAGACAGACAGACAGACAGACAGACAGACAGACAGACAGACAGACAGACAGACAGACAGACAGACAGACAGACAGACAGACAGACAGACAGACAGACAGACAGACAGACAGACAGACAGACAGACAGACAGACAGACAGACAGACAGACAGACAGACAGACAGACAGACAGACAGACAGACAGACAGACAGACAGACAGACAGACAGACAGACAGACAGACAGACAGACAGACAGACAGACAGACAGACAGACAGACAGACAGACAGACAGACAGACAGACAGACAGACAGACAGACAGACAGACAGACAGACAGACAGACAGACAGACAGACAGACAGACAGACAGACAGACAGACAGACAGACAGACAGACAGACAGACAGACAGACAGACAGACAGACAGACAGACAGACAGACAGACAGACAGACAGACAGACAGACAGACAGACAGACAGACAGACAGACAGACAGACAGACAGACAGACAGACAGACAGACAGACAGACAGACAGACAGACAGACAGACAGACAGACAGACAGACAGACAGACAGACAGACAGACAGACAGACAGACAGACAGACAGACAGACAGACAGACAGACAGACAGACAGACAGACAGACAACGAAGTCTTAGTAATAGGGTTCCGTTTTTACCCTTTGGGTACGGAACCCTAAAAACAAAGATACACTTGACGCACATATTTACACACGGAGAATAAGCTGTACTCTATACCTTGACCGAGGAAAAGGCACGGCCATGGCGTTTCCAGTTGTTCGATTCTCTAACCTTCTACCTTCGTTAAAACCATTAATCATTGAAGGTGTTCATCACGGTAACGCGTGACAAATACGTAATAACATGAGGTCATAGATCACATAACCAAATGACTGACAGTAACTGTAGGTATGTACTCGTACAAACGGTAATGACGAAATATCATCAATAATAATTATTATTTGGTGTCATAAGTTGCCTGTGAAATTATTTGATTAAATTCCGTTATAGTGGTTACATATTTTGTTTACGTACCGGTGGAAAAGTTTCCTATCTGACGTATGATTGGAAGCTGGCTATCTGTACGGGCAACTGACCTCATCTTAGTAAAGAAATCGGCAAATCTGTACATATAAAAATCAAAGTCCTGACTCATCAACGCAGGGCCCAAACCCGTGAACCTAAATTAGTAAAGCTGAAATTTTGCACAGAGGTACATCTTAAGACTCTCATGCGAGATAAGAAAGGATTTCCCGAAATTCCTATGGGAACGGAAAAAAAGGGATTTTAAGTTTTTCGCGGGCGAAGCCGCTGGTTTTTCTTATGCAGCCTTTTTTTATCGTCCCACTGCTGGGCACAGGCCTCCTCTCACCTCGAGAAGGATTGAGCGTTAATCATAGTTGTGCATAAAAAATTATATGTATTGTATATGTATCTAGATTCTGATCGCTACTTCTAGTAAGGTCCGAGTTTTCCTACAAGATAAACATCCGTGTTTCTTAAAACAATTATTTACTTTGAAACTTAACGTAAAAAATACAAAAACAATTATCTTACGAAAGCTGATGTTTTAACTGTCATCAAACCTAGTTCTAAGTCAACATACCCTACACATTCATGAACAATTCAGCTTAAATTTTTCATAAATTACCATCTTCAATCTTACCCATCCAATCACTTACCGCGGCAGTATGGGTGGCGTGACGTCACGATCCGCGCTCGCCTCACTGCCCACCCTCGTACAACGGAGCGTGATAGTGTCAATATAAATACCAGCAGGCTTAATATTGATAGCGAATGCTTGTTTTCGCTTTTTTAGGGTTAAACTGGAGGGTAAGGGATCCCTATTACTGAGACTTCGCTGTCAGTCTGTCATCAGGTTGTATCTCAACCGCACCGTGATAGCTAGATAGAAATCAAAGATGACGTATTATTGTTGCCGATAAAACAAAAACTAGAATTAAAAATACATATTTTACAGCGCTCCAATATATACCCCTTCGTCCCGAAGAAACTTCTCCGCGCACCCGGATAAAAACTAGCCTATTATCGATAAATAAACAAAGTCTTCAGTTTTAGGTTATTAGTATAGATAGATGGTATGCACGGAAACCTTCTTGCGCGAGTTCGACTCGCTCCTGGCCGGTTTTTACGTGCATTTGCTTTGTGGCAGTGAGCAATGTAATCAGATGGCAAATAGCTGTCATTGTCGGTGTTTATTTGTATTGGCAGGGAGATTTTTATTAATACACAAATTGTTGATTTGACTCATACCTGAAAAGGTAAGGTCCTCACCTTGTTTTAATTTGAACTGGGTGTGATTTTAAGGGTTCCCCGATGAACTATAGATAGGTACCTAATTACGAAGAAGAAATTACTTAAGAAAATATCCCATACAACATTTTCTTAAACACATGTCAAACGTCTGTTTAAGTTTTTTGTGACAACATCAAAATTAAATGCCTTATTACAGATTTTATGCGTTGATTGTTTCTGGAAACCTGGATCTCATTTTGGCGAAAAGCGATGGACTATTTATTAGCTTCTAATTATATGCATTGATATTTCAACTGTGCAAATCTCGACCACGTATTTCGCAAAGACATACCATTCATTAGCATAAACCATTTCTAAGTCTTCTTCTTATCGAGTGAGCTGCAGGTTTTAATCACCTGACAAGCCCTAGTGTCAGTTTTCTCAAATGCGCCTGATGGCCTCTGACGAGGAATTATAAACTGCGACTGCTACTGAGTAACAATCGAGGATGACGGCTTTACGTGCCCTCCCAGGTACGGGGGTGTAACACCGCCAACTTTCAAACTCCAAGGCTGCTTTTGTGAAAGCTTCTAAAACCCACAAAGCGATTTTGGCCTAGCCCGGGAATCGAACCCAAAACTCGTGGCACGGCAGTCGCGCTATGCGAGCACTAGACCAACGAGGCAGTTTTCTCAATACCCCAATACCCCACTCACCTACCACCAAGAAAACCTAACACCCCATTACCAATATTCACCTCAAAATATGACAAAAAAAATACTAAAATAGAACGTTCTGGAAGCATTGTCTTGCCAATCACAGTGATTGCTATCAAGCCAACACAATGGAAGTTGGTGGCGCGTGGAATGTCGAATGGAGGCGAATGACAGTCACAATGATTGCTGCGATATTTGTTATGAATATCGGTCTCGATTATCAGGGATGGTAGATGACTGCGGTTTAAGGATGAATAATTTTGTGATTAGTGGCAGTGGAATTTTGAGTGGTTTGGAAAAAACAATATTGAAAAGATTCAGTATTTTTGTGATTTTTAATCTACTCGTTTTGTAGAACCTTATTAATTATGAAGTGTTATACATACTTCCTTTTTGACATTATTTACCCTAGAAGCGCCTTTTGTAAAATGTGAGTATCATTTGACAACTCTTTGACCTACGTGATCCTCACATTTCAATCACATTATATTGAAATTGTTGTAACAAGATAGTTATTTTAAAAGAGTGTCCATGGAGTTTCTTGCCGGTTCTTCTCCATGAGACCAACTCCTTGGAACCGTGCAACTAGCTTGACTTTTCATAACAACCTGTAATAGGTCTACTTGAAATAAAAAATGTTGACTTTGACTTTGACTCATTGAGCGCACGTGGTGATTAACGCTCAATTCTTCTCTGTGTGAGAAAGTCTGTGCGCAGCAATGGGACGATAAAAAGGTTGATGATGATGATGAAAATATCTACTGGAGGTGAGAACCTCGAATAGTTTTCTAATAACCTAAGAGAACCATTTTTCGTTAAGTATCGTATAACGGGTCTTGGGACTCACTGTGCCGAATCATCATACCATGAAAGCGGAACAAACAAACAAGATCACTGCCTCATTTATAAATATGAGTAAGGATTTGCCACAAGCCTAATAACTGGATTTCAATTAGTGCTCTTCCCAAATGGTTATCAATCTAAAGCAAATGTATTGATGCCGGGCCTCATCTAGTTTAAAATATTGACATATTAAAGTATTTTCGTAATATTTTATCAGAAATAAATATCATTAAAGATTAACAGCATAACGAGTAATTTCCATGTTTTCATCAAAATTAGCACGTAATTAAAAACACCGATGGCACCTCATACATGCGTGGGGCTCATTATCACCGCGACAGTTGCGATCAATGGTGCGTGCGCGCTATCATAGCGCCATATGCCGGGGATGCGAGGGGGTAGTAGCATCATTGCGTGAATTAGCCTGGTAATGAGTAATGGCTTATGATTGGGTTATCGATTTGTTTTGGAATTTTGTCTTACCGTGAATTTTGAGTTGTGTTAGACATGTTAGAATTCCTGGTCGGAAATGTTTTTAAAATTTTTCCATGAGAGATTTCTTTGTATCCAAGATTTGAGAAGATTGCCTGTCGGTTCTTCTGCGTTTTGTAAACTTATGATGGATCTATATGAAACAAAAACCTTTGACTTTCACATTGCTTATGTAGACAGCTATCAATATGTGTAACTCCCTTTCATTATACTTAAACTAAGTGGGCAAAATACTTAACCGTTATATTGGGTTGAAGACAAAGCAAAACAAAACGACTGTCTTTCACGCCAAAACTATTGAAATCATTTAAAAGTTTGGTACACAGATAGCCTAAAAAAGGACATAGGCTACTTTTTATCCGACTCCGACACAAGTACTTCCCTCAAGAATCGGGTAAAACCGCTAGCAGAAGCAAGTCCATCCAAAAATATTTACTTCCACAATAACCTTCACAGTTTTATACAAAAACGCCAGACGGTACATGGGTTTTAGAAGGTATTTTCCTCAACTTGTCGGCTATAGCTATACTATACGTAGTATAGCGGTGTATAGCTATGTATAGCGGTGTATAGCGCTGTAGAACATCGATGCAGCACTTTTAATCCTCTTAATGGAAGCGGGGTTGAAAATGGAATGCGGAATACTGTGGAGACGATGGTAAGTAATATTTGTAAATATTGTAGCTGGTGTTCAAGAAAATAGTGCAGGTTAGGAGGGATAATGTGATTTAAAATACCTACTTATACCTTCAGTTTTGCCAAAAACTATGTTTTTCTTTCACGTGTGGCACAAAGCCATGTTTATGTCATGCTAACAAATCTTGAAATATGAGATTATTCAAAAAGCTAAATTTGCTTTTCTTTATGTGTATAGTGTAGTATGTCATTCAATGACTACTTAGTGTTAGACAGAAGTAATAAATAAATAAGTATTTTTTTTATTTTTATTTATTTATTTATTATCTTAACAAACAATATCATTACAGGCTTACGCCCAATGCGATAATGTGGTCTTATGATTTTAGAAATACCTAAAAATAACAAAACTAAAGAACTTAACATCTATTAAAAATTAAATAAAAAAATACTAAAACAACAAAAAGTAGTATTGAGTACCTTACCATATTTTTTCGTAATAGAGTTTGAATCATTTCATTAATACTTAATCCAAATTCAAATATAGATCTTTATTTAGCATTAGCATTATATGAACTGACAGATTTCTTCTCAAGATGTCGTGTGAAGTCTCCAACGGTTTCCGTATTATCCTCAAGTGTCGCGCCCCATGTTTTTGTTTCGGGAGCTCCTCTCTAACAGTGGCGCGACACTTACCGTCCTGCCGTGGCTGTATTTTTGTATTATCGCTATTAGAAGAATAAAAAAACCTTCCTTTATTAGTAGCGAATATAACTAGGCTTGGTAGATGAATTTAGGAGCTAGATTAGATTCCCAATGTGGATTTTTATAAGTTACAAGCTTCTGCCAGCAGTTTCACCCGCGTCCCGTGGGAACTACTCGGTGCACCCGGATAAAAAGTAGCCTATAGCCTTCCTTGATAAACAGGCTATCTAACACTGAAATAATTTTTCAAATCGGATCAGTAGTTCCTGAGATTAGAGCGTTCAAACAAACAAACCCTTCAACTTTTTAATATTAGTATAGATTCCTCACTAGAAAATATGTTAAGATAGTAGTCTGTTTAAATTATGAAGATGCTACATTCATCTAAATATCTTTAAAGACTTCTAAACCCCGAATGTAAATTGTTGTTTTATTTCTATAAAAAAATAAAGTGAAGTAATCAAACCAATGTTGTATTTTTTAGTATAACTAAGTCTGAGATAATGCCATCTTACATAACAAAAATAGCTCCCCTTAGATTAAGGGCCAGTTTCACAGGTTCCAGTTTCAGGTTCAGGATAAAGTTCCAAATAGCTATCTGTAAAATAATGCCCTAGGAAATAGTCAAAATTAAATACATTTCTTAGGCATTACCTGTCAGAAATTAAAAAAAAAAAATTTATTCCTTGTGTCACCCAAATACTTGTATCGCAATAGTAACCCCTATTCAAAAAACAATCAATCTGGAGTATAAATTGAAATGCTAATAGGTCGCGAAGAGCCCCCGACTGCGGATATGAGCGCGATTTGAATGCTATTACTTCCTGACCTGGTGTTTGACCTCTTCAGATATTTGGAGCCTGAGGGTGAAGATATTGGCTCCTGGAGTTATTTCAATGTTTGTTTTTGGAGTTTAGATATTTGAAAGTTTTAAATAAGCTGCGGTCACGTTATTCCCGTAATGAAGAAAAATACGTGGATTGTTGAATTAATTAACTGTTAGTTAATGAATTATTAATTTCGTAATAACATTAGTGCCTTAACAAATCTCTACAACTATTGGGGTAATGGTTGAGTTGTAGCACACGATCGAGCTTCGTTTCTAGGACTTCACAGATCAGGCGACAGAATCTTCAAATGTCTTGAAGATTCGCCTGATCTGTAAGTGCATACCTATTTGTTTTTGTTTGCGAGTGCTACATAATAATATAAAGGACTTAACATTATGATTCTTCTTGTTCATCTCTGTCCACCATCCTTCCCAATTTAGCTGGGGTCAGATCTCCTCGCGCCAGACAACAATAGACACCTTATGATTACACTAACATAGTAAAATATTTTTTTAAGTAAGTGTACATCCTGGATAAGCACACAGTAATTGATTGGCCTATTCCATAAAAACTACCTACTAAAACAGGCTTTACAAAAAACTGCTAAACAGACAAAGGCCTAAAAACCCTAAAAATACATTTCGCACTCAAAGTTCAAACTTAACCTAAGTTCAAATGTGTGCGCAGACGTCAATAGTTTATCTCGCACGGCGCTCAGATCAAAGCGGCGTCTGCGAGATAAGATGAACTCGAGAGCTGCACAAATACTTGTTGGTATTCTTAGCTACTGGCACTTGAGTCACATGAGTAGAAAAACGGAACAGAGACTAAGCTTCTAACAACCGCGCGAATCGATTGCACTACTACAAGTAAGCGGGGCATGTGTGTGTGACCACTGGCCGCTTGTCGCGTACGCAGCGATTCTGGGAAAAGACCGGTTTGCGCTTGCACAGCCAGTTGACAATCTCAGGGCCGGTGCGACGCACGTTATCTGTTTTTTTAGTTGCAAGTTTGAATATTTTAATATTAAACGTAATATTTTGTTAAAAATGGTGGTTTATTGTACTGTGTGTATGAATAACACTAGAAAAACTAAAAATATATCATACTTCAACTATCCCAAGGAGTACGATAGGTGAGTAAATATTTTGATTATTACTTTTTCAAGTACCCACTTGCGTTTATTTTATTAGGTCCTTTTTTAACAAGAAGAGAATTGTACACGGTTTGTTTTTACCTTTCATTATTATGACAAGTTTAGCATTTGTAAGTAT
>NWSH02000296.1:9267300-9287775 GCA_002382865.2 Heliothis virescens | reverse complement strand
AATTTTTCCATCACACGCAAACTGCTATAAAGCTATAACAACAAACCAACAAAATAAAGTTATTTTAAAATATTGTATCTTTGTTAATTACCCAGTAAACGATATTTTTTCATATTTTAAATGAACTAAATAAATATTAATGGCTAATAAAATAAAATAATCGATGTAAAAAATATGAGTCAAAACAATGTCGAAAATGACAGATAAACTTAACGGAATGTGACTTGCGTCCATAAAGTAATAAGCCACTAGAGAGCGTATTCGGCAATTTCTTCTCAGTACACGATTCACCACTGCGGGCCGGGGGACGAGGCAAAATTCGCGGCTGCTATTGGTCAGTTCAAGGTCGCGTTGCATGAGTGTACCTGGTAAGGGATGGCTGTCTTGGATAAAACAAAAATCGATATCGATAAAATGGATTTCATTGTAAAAAAAATATTCAATAAAAATCTTATACGAATATTTAATCAAAATTTATCTATTAAAAAAAATACAACTGTATAGAAATTTTAATTTTTAAAATGGATTAATTTGGTATACGTTTTTCGTAGTGTTTAAGGGTTCTGATCGTTTTTTGTAAATGATAAAAATCGAGCGTCTACATATTTCTGATTGATGTATCTCGCCAATTCAATCAAATGATTTGGTGATTCTATTTCATATTTATAATTGTCGATATCGACTTCATCCATAAAGATAGCAGCACAAATTTCTTCGATAGGAATACAAAGGGCAAGAAAGAGATAAACGCATTACAATTTCTTAATGAAAGAAAGGGACTTTCCCAAAAGACATCAACGAGCGGGCGCGCGGTTCACCAACCACCATTTTAAATAGACCCCTGGGGAATTTCGTAATCTAATTAAATCAAACGCAAATTTTGGTATTGTTTACTTATCTATGAAAAGTTATGCCACACTTTTTGTAACTAGATGTCCTGGAATGTTTCCCACACCATTTCAACGCGCATGATGGCATTTTTGTATTTTATTAACCAAATAAAACCCACAATAATTTGTAATAATTTTGCGTGTGCAGAGGTCATAGACTTGGTCACAACTAAAGATTCTTACTAGGATCATAGCCTATATAAGCGTGAAAACTCTAATGTTTGGCGAGCGCGGGGGCACTATATGCGCAGTCAAGTGGTTTTATAGTCTTTGCTTGCGTCAATAGAGATTGACGCAAGTTACTGAATCGAAAAAAAATCGATGTATAGTAGTGGCCATATGAAAAATTTTAAATTCCGATTCTATTTTCTTTGTCAACCGATTCGATTTAATAAAATAATCGATTAAGTTTCGTTAGGTTACATCACTCTAACTGTCAGATATGAACTGCCAGGGAACTCATGCTAAAATAAAACCACTATAACAAATGTTTTGTTTAATTTGTCTTAACCTATTGCGACAACCCTACCAAAATAGGTAACAATTTTGCACGTTCTTAAGAAGCTTAGTCTCTGTTCCGTTTTTCTACTCATGTGCTTGAGTGGCTCTGGCAGTACGGAGTGTGTTGTGTATGTACGGAAATTATGAAAAAAAAAATAGGAATGTTTTCAAAAAATCTGCAGGTGCGGTTAGGAAGAGGAAAAAATCCGATGAATTGATAATGGGCCTCCTTTTTGGGAAGAGGTCAAAAAGACTATGAAAAAGGGAAGACTATGAAAAAGGAACAAATGAAAAGTTTTTTTTTCAAATACTTAGACCTTTGCCGGCTCTTATGAAAATTAGACCTAGTATCTAAAACGTTTTTCACTGAAGAGTTATGTTTTTTGGACGAATGAAGGGAATAGAATCTACCTCTCCATAGCCTAGAGCAGTTTTTTAATAACAAAGAAAATAGGATATGATCCAAACCAGTCTTATTTTATCTTATTTATAAATCGAATGCTTAGAACCACAGACATTCAAAATAATACGAGCGATTTAAAAAACAGTGAAAATGGACTGTTGTTTTAAAAACCATTAAAATTTTACATAAACCAACAAACACCTGAATCACTTAACTGATAATATTTCAAATCCGGATCACCAGCGAACAATATATTGATGAAAACAAACAAATCAAAATCCACTTAAACGTCCAAAAATATTCCTGAGAGCATAACATTATTTATATCGAGCAATATTTCAATGTTAAAAGCTAAATGTGAACCGACGATAGATCTACTCAGAAAATTACGCGCGTCGATATATTTATCATTAAAACTATAAACATTTTTGGACTTTTTCGGTGCGCACGCGTCGGTCCGCCGGCCAATGGGAGCGCGCGGTGGGGTTTCAAAGCAAGGGGCGTGGTCTAAGGTACTGATCGCCCGTCAGATTGTATGGTGCAGCGTCATGGTTTCTCAGAAACTCTTGTCAAAATATTGAGGGTCCAAAAAGGTTGTAATCTCGGAGTTAATTTTAGTTTTTGGGTCATGCAATTTGGTTTGTTTAACTCAGATTTCCAGCAATTACCACTAGAGAATTTCTATATTTTATCTATCCATTGATTTCAGATTAAAGATTGAATTCTGGCGTAAGCTCCGTCTAAATTAAATTTAATAATCTTTAATAGCAAAACATCGAATGGATAGTTTATAGAAATCAGCACTAAAATGCCTTTTTTGTCTGCATTTTTACTTAACAGTTGAATACATCTAAATTGCTTGATAGCAGAATAAATGTACTAACATGGGTAAATTTTTCATATGAAAAAAATATGTACGACAATTTTATCGACAGCTTACAAGAGATTAATCTTTATGAAGCTTTTATCTTAATCTTTTTACAAGAATAGTGATTAATTACAGTATTTTTACACTGTTATGTAAATAGAAATATGCTGCGACTGGCAGTCTAGTTTTGATGTAAGTATTTTAAGTATTAAGATAAATTCATGTCTGATGGATAAAAGGACGGTTGAGCACATAGATATTTAAATTTCTGTGGGTGAGCATAATATCGGAATGGAAAGCTAACGATTAACTTTGTGACCTATAATTTGATGTAGACAGATTTCAAGTCAAGTAGGAATTTTATAACTGCCTCGTTGGTCTAGTGGTCGCAAAGCTCGACTGCCGTACCACGGGTCTCGGGTTCGATTCCCGGGCCAGGTCGAAATCGCTTTGTGGGTTTTAGAAGCTTTCACAAAAGCAGCCTGGAGTTTGGAAGTTGGCGGTGTTACACCCCCGTGCCTGGGAGGGCACGTAAGGCCGTCGTCCTCGATTGTTACCTACTCAGTAGCAGTCGTAGTTATAATTCCACGTCAAAGGCCGTCAGGCGGATTTGAGAAAACTCTGATCTGTCAGGTGATTAAACCTGCAGCTCACTCGATAAGAAAAAGGAATTTTATTAGTTTTTATTATTAGTGTAACGAAACTAATAAGATGCAGCGTAACGATGGATCTGATTCGAAGTACCTACCTAAGTATTTGTAAGAGAATTAAGGTTCATGAAACAGTAGATGTTCCCCACACATCCACATTTGTCTCCAAGTGCCTACCAACCATCTGCACCCCGCTAAAACACGCGCCCCCGTTTAGAGAGTTGCATAATTATGTCCTCTCTCAGGCCCTAGACTATTTATGTATTTTTCATTTAAATCGGTACAGCAGTTTTGACGTGAACGCGCTTCAAACAGACCAAGTTACTTTCGCATTTATAATATTAGTGACGAGAACGTTAAGATTTCGATTAAAACAGGTTTTATTAATGACAAGTTTGACTGAACTGTCGAAGCGGATTAGTTACCAAGTTAACTATTCATGAAGGCTGAGATCAATACACGGGTCCATCGATCATAGTTAAGCTGTGCTAGATTTGTACCGCGAATAGGTTTGACCTTCTGCCCGCCTGTCTATAACGTATGACAGTAAAATTGAAAGGCGCATAGTAAAATAAAAAAATAATACCACGCTACTAGTAATTTAATTTTACAACATATTAAAACCGTTGTAAACAGGCTAAAACATGAAGCTTGCATGTCATGTTCGACTTTGAGCACTTGACCTTTAAGTAAAAACCTTTGCAACAATCTTATCAGAACTTCGGTAAAAAACTAAAAAATAATTACTACATTAACCTGTTTCACACAAAAAAAGAAAGCAGAGAAACATTTAAAAACTTTATCAACTGTCAA
Organism: Heliothis virescens; assembly: GCA_002382865.2. Classification (NCBI taxonomy): domain Eukaryota; kingdom Metazoa; phylum Arthropoda; class Insecta; order Lepidoptera; family Noctuidae; genus Heliothis; species Heliothis virescens. The sequence goes on along the minus strand of NWSH02000296.1, from coordinate 9,283,650 downwards.
ATCTGACGTTTCGGCGGCCATTGTGAAGCATTACTGGCCAATAGCGGCGCTCACTTTGAATTTGGAATGTTTTCTTTTTCGAATTCAACTGTCCATTGTTTTCGGTTAGTATCTTTTTAACGATCTATTTTTAGTTGTGTTCGAATTGTGAGGTTGCTGTTTTATTTATGTAGGTATTTTTTAATATACTTTGAAGTGTAGAAGGCGTGAGAATAGAGTAGTAGATATTATTTTACAGAAAGAAACAACTACTTATAACCAAGTAGAATTTATAATCGCAATTTTAAAACTCAAGTTATTTATAAACAAGGCCAAAACCCCAGTTTTTAAGCTACTTAGCAAGTTATAAGTATCGAGTTATAATACCTACGCCCAGTTCCACAGGGTCCAGATAAAGTCCTAGATAGCTATCTGACAGATCATGCCATAGAAAAGTTGGCAACACATTTATATTTTTATGGGACTATCTGTCAGATAGCCATTTGGAACTTTACCTGGAAACTAAAAACCGCTAATAAAATAACTAGTAACATACCTAATGCCTATGCAATTAGAGCTCATATTTAGCACTGTTGAGGGCTTAAAATAGGTATATTGCTACTTAATTTAATAACCAATAAGACAATTTTACGATAGCCTTATTTCTCTCACGCAACATTTTATAGAGAAATTCCAAAGCCCATCAAATGTTTATTAGTCCCCATAAAGAGCGGCCCTTTTACCCCATTTCAGTACAAAGCCAATTTCATCAAAATCACCACTATTATTTGAAAGATTTTTTTTTTTTTTACTTAAAATTGAGTCAAAGAATCACCATTATTTGAAAGAAAAAATACATTTTTACAAAAAAATAAGGCCGTAGTTGATATTTTGATGGTTCAAAATTAGCCATCGTAACAAAAATAGGTCTAATTTTGAGTTAAAAAGTATTGTGGGAGCTAAAAGCTTTTTGTGCCGTCTCACCCTACGGAGGAAATGCGGGGCGATTTTAAATCGTAGGTACAGTCGGCTACAGTTACTGGTATATGTGTATTGGGTGTGTCTATTGTCTGTAGAAAGTTTTAGAATGCTGTGTTTTTTTTCAAGAAGTGTTTGGAAAAATATTTGATGGTATTTTGGTTTTCATGATTTTTTTTTTCGTATTTCAACGTGGTAACATTATGCCTATGTGACACCAAGTAACATAATGTTATTCGTATCATTGTGTCTACATCGCAATAATAGTTTAATATTTACATTGTGTTAGATAGGTACAGTAAGTACTTCTCATAAATTGGAATTAGCCAATGATCATTTTTGCTAATAAAAATATTTAATTTCTAACCTATGATTCGGGCATTAAGTAACTGCTTCTGTTAAATATTTTAAAACAAAATTTCATGTCTGTCTGACTGTACTTCCTCACCCTTGAAGCAGCCGACAATATTTTGACAGGCGATTTTTGGGGCAGCGCCCGTCAAGTTAAAAGCTTTTTTTGAGAAACGTCGGCAAAAACACACACACTACAATTTTGCATAAGACGACTTGCAAGATTTTTTACCCAGATAAAGGAAATTGGCCCTTGACTGTTTAAATGGCTCTTAAATTAGGACCTCTTGCATGATATGGAATATTTTGATGATTCCCAATTGCCTTGAGTGCTATAGATAAAAAATGTAGAAGAAAGGTGCATTAAACTGGATCAAGGCTAATTTATTTAAATATAAATTTGAAAATCACTAGTTTTCAAATGTGATCTACCTTTTGAGGTATTTCTATGTTTTTGCTAGAGAATGGAAGTGGCTCAAGACATAATGTAGGTATTCTTATGTTCCTACATGTGTATCTTTCTAATTTTGTAGATATTATGTTTCTTATTAGAACTGGAATTTGAGTCTTTCAAACTTGTTTCATGGTTTCTTATTCCAGATTCCGGTACATTTATGAACACTACACATATAACTCGAGAACAGCTTGACTGATTGTTGATTTTCGGATTGTGGATAACTGTTATTCTTGAATAGCAGAATGGATATTAAAATCAATGAAACAAGAACGGGAACTGGCAGTGTCCTTCTTAAGTTCATGCAGACGGAGGTGTGAACAAAAGTTATATTTTAACATTGCTTACAATTTAGAAATTTCAATTTTTTTGTGTAGTGTACGCTAGCTCACCAACCTATCTCAATCTGTAAAAGATATCAATCGAACATTAATCTTCCAGTATTATGATAAGGTTGAAAATCTAATGAGGATTTATTTATTTAAAATCCATTGAAATGGATGACCGTATTTTAAATCTATACTAATATTATAAAGCTGAAAAAAAAAAAAAAAAAAAAAAAATGAGGAAATTAGACAGATTGTGGTAGCTTGACCTGCTGGCTCCAGTACAGTTACGATGTTATTGTAATAGAAATCACAATAATTTAAACATTAGGAATACAAATCTACCAATAGCTTCTCATGAATCGGCGGCTTCTACACGATGATAAAGTATATTTAATCCATACATTTAATACAATAATAAAGTCGGCAACGTTTAAAAACTTTATCATCTGTCAATCTGACGTTTCGGCAGCCATTGTGAAAAGTAACTGGCCAATAGCGGCGCCCACTTTGAAAATTCGAATGTTTTGTTTTTAGTGCGCCACTGTCCATTGTTTTCGGCCTGTATTCTTTTATTGTCTATTTTTCTGTGGCTGTAGTTATATAGATTTGTTGTTCATAGGTGTATCACAGTTTCGATTCCCATGCTTAATTTTTAACACAAAATATTTGGGTATTTTTCCTAAAGGTGTAACGTTTGCTTGTAAATAGTTGTTAACGCACTCACGATAATAAGATTTTTTTACGACACAGAAATCGTACCTAAAATCCATATCATTAAGATTAAACAAATCTTCTTTAAACAAACTATAAATGAAAAATCTAATAGTCTTGTCGTTTTTAAAGCCAGTGACATTTTCCCAGCAAATCTAAAGTAAGTTCTCCCTTATTATTTTGGTTTCCGAAGCTCCGTGAAAATTGTAATGAATATTACAAACTGCTTCACCACTCGACTCTGAATGCTGATCAGAGAAGATCGTGAGAACTCAATTACGAAGCATATTGTGAAACTACCCTTAGTTTTTAAGTATAACGATAGGGGAATATGCTCTACTTTAGAATCTTGTTGGAAAAGCCGCTTGTTGGAATGTAAACTTGAGTTCATTGATATAGGTATATAGTGGTGTGTGCTAGCCAATATGTCGTTAAAGGCAATTTACTTTGTATAATATCATAATTGACATTGTTTAATAACATGTTTGTTATTTACATATTATAATAACTATTCAGTGTTGTATTAAGATTCTTATAATCTAAAAGACAGACATGTGTTGCTGGGGAGTTTGTTGCGCCACTTCTTCTTCCCAGCAAAAACACATAGGAAGTGGTGAAGGGCGGGCGTTTTTGGGGCTGTCTGATGTAATTTTGACGTTCGAAAAGTGCTGTTTTCAGCCTACTTTGAATAAATGCTTTTTGATTTTGATTTTTGAAACAAAGATTTTTCACACGTGCCTTTTTTATTAAAAGCATTTTTATTGTATTTTTTTTTTTATTTTTGTGTTATTAGGTTTTTCAATTATTATCTACACGTTGAACGCCAAGTGAGCGACAAACAATAGATTTTCTATTGTGTCTGTGACCCATGGCGTTCAACGTGTTAACAGAAGTTTGTTAACAATAATAAGACTGCCGTATGCGGACATGAAATTACTTTTGTTCTAAAACCCATGAAATAAGAAGTCAAATAAAAAAGAACTTATTTGTAGTTGCAAAAATTAAAACAAAATAATGAATAAACGAAATATTTTAATACTTTCGTCATTTGAAATAATTACATCTAACTTTACAGAAAATACGTTAGCAAATAGAGCATACTCCAATCCGTATTTCCCATAGAAAATCGTATCGGCACCGTGTCGGATCGCGCTCGTGGGAACAGCGGGCGTGACGAACCGGACACGTGTCGTGTCCGTCACGTTGTACCTTCTGCGGTTTTAATGAACTTTTATTGACTGCTAAATTGAGAAGGCGTGATGTAAAAATAGTATTCATATAAATGGGTAATACCTGCTATGATCAGTTTTTTTTATTCAGATTTTGTACAGTCGCAATAGTTGAAACATTTTGATTAATTTGACACAAAAATAAGTTCTTGTTCTTATCGAGTGTGCTGCGGGTTAAATCAGCTTACAAGTCCTAGTGTCATAGTTTTCTCAAATCCGCCTGAAGGCTTCTGACGTGGAGTTGTAACAACGACTACTACTGAGTAGCATTCGAGGTCGCCGGCTTTACGTGCCCTCTCAGGCACGAAAAGATAGCATGTATTTTGGAGATGGACATAATTAGGCTATTTTATCCAGGTCATGAGGGTACTTCCCTAGAGACGCGGGTGAAACCGTGGAAGCAATCTAGCATACAAACTAGTCTCTAGAACGAGTAACATACAATTTTGTCACTTAAGCCTTCCATCACCATTTTGAATTTCGATCACAGTGAAAGTCTTGAGATGAACTTCTATGCAAAATTTTGGCTGTGGCAACGCAGCGCAGGGCTTAAGGTCCTGCGTTGATGAGTCAGTGAATGAGTCAGGACTTTGATTTTATATGAATAGATGATCTGTTAAATAGCTATCTAGATCTTAATTTGCAACCTGTTTACTACGTGTCTTCTTATACTGGCAAGGATGGGTTTCCCCATCCTTGGTCTTACGTCATCAATTTCACACACATTCATCACAGAACAATGGACAGTCGTTTTTGTTACAACGCAGTGTACACGTGAATACTTTTAACTTGAATAGGTAATTATATGAAACGTTACATTGTATGTAGAAGTTACCTAAGTGGTCAGAAATGTGCCGTTTGATGAACTTTTTACCTACTTAAAAATCTATCGTGAGTTTGTGTTCTAAGGGTCAGAACATAATTTTCAATGGTGTGAAATTATCCAATGATTCCTCCCGCTGTTTCAGTCTTTTACTGCTTAAAACCCATCGTGTTCCTTCTTGAGTGTGTAACTCTTTCGAACAATCCCGCAGCCCCGACATGCTCTGGCCCTAGTGGGGTTTGCTGACTCTCTTTGAGGAGCGCGTAGAACAATGTGTGCTGCCGACACGGACCTATGTCTCGGGGAATAATAACCTTATGTGTTACTTATAAGAGTCTATAAGTGTCTATATTGCTAACACTAACATAGTTTCCATAATCTCCACAACCCAGTTACCCAGGCAACCCGATACCCACTGGTAAGACTAGTTGTCAGACTTTTTGTGATGACAAAGATGAGCCATTTTCTTGCTTTTCTTCTAAAAAGATCATCGATTGGCATTGTTGAACATACAGCTTTTTAGGTTTGTTTTTCATAATTTCCATCGTCTAACTGTACCATAAGATTACAATTAGCCTGTAGCATCGTCCACGCATATGCATGACGTCATAGACTAGCATATGATAAATAACTGCAAGTCATGCAGCCACTATGCACTGAAGGTTGCGGTAACTTCGTTGTGAACCCCACCTTGACGGGGATTGTGTACACTGGCGGACAATATTGTTGGGACAGCTTGAATACGTTTTACAGGCTGTCGATAAGAGAGGTAGAGTAGAATTTTTGTTAGATATCTTTCACCAGCCGTTTCTTTTGCAACCCGTGGATGGCTAGCACTTTTTTTCCAATGGGCTATCTAATACTTTTTTTAACACTTAATTTTCATTAAAGATTTTCATCAAATCAGATCAGTTTTAGGGTAGATCGATTTGTTCAGGGTAGATCTATAGATTACAGAGAAACAATTTATCACCCAAGTTTAAACCTATAAAATGTATGGTTATGTTTTTGCTATGCCTATAGTACCATTAATCCGTGTAAGTAGGTATACTAATAAGACTGTTATTTAATAGTAAAGTAACTACATACCTATTAACTATGTAAATAATACCATACATGCAGTGCCTTAAAATATAATTCTTGCGCTTTGTTAAAAAGAACTTTAGCATAGAAACTTTATTTTCACGTTCAGACACTCATTTACTCACTCACAACAATAGCACACCCAATCAATAGCCATACACTTGTAACAAAACATTTCATCACTGTACCCAGTAACATTGCACGCGAGTGTACGGAAGGGGCGCACCTCCAATTTCCCTAAAAGCATCGCGGGCGGCGCCGGGTGGCGCGCTAGTGTAATAAATTGAATAATAACTACCTACTTTGATGTATTGTAGCGATCTTATGGTGTTGTGACGTCACTGAGTAGTTTTATGTATTTCTGTTTTATGTATTTTTTTAAGAAATCTGATCTTAAATTAAGGCTAGTGCGAAAGTGAGTGGGTATGTTTGTTGCTTCTGCATGTTGAAACTGCTGAATGAATTTTCATGAAACTTGGCAGTAATATAGCTTAGAAATCAGATTAGGGTTAGGGCGAAAAGTAGTGAGTGTATGTTTGTTACTTCTCCATGCGGAAACTACTGAATGGATTTTGATGAAACTCAACAGTAATATGGCTTAGAAATCATATTAAAATATAAGTAGGCTATTTTTATCTTGGTGTGGAAAGTAATTATCTCGGGATGTGGATGAAATCAGAAGGTAGAAGCTAGTTCTATCACTCTTCTTGGCAGTCGGGTAAAAAGGCCACTTATTGTTTAATCAGAAGAGGTCCTCATCTCATAAATATTCCTTAAGATCTCGATACTAATAGAAATTTTTCGATATAACCGAAGTCCTTATACCTATTATGTATGTTAATCTCTAAATTGAAAACTGCAAGACGACAAACAATATTAATGTAAATACCCAAAGAAAACAGGATTGTAATATTAGCATGTATTGGTAGGGTGACCAGGCGCAGTTGGGGTGGTTGGGAATAATCTTAGCGGTGCATTCATAATCTCATACATGTTTAGTGTGTGGTCACCCTAGGTAGGTGACGGATTTGGAAACTCACTATTATATTTCCTATTAGCTTCCGCCAGCGGTTTCACCCACGTCCAGTGGGAACTTCTCCGCGCACCTGGATAAAAAGTAGCCTATAGCCTTCCTCGATAAATAGGCTATCTAACATAGAAAGAATTTTTCGAATCGGACCAGTAGTTCCTGAGATTAGGGCGTTCAAACAAATAAACTCTTCAGCTTTATAATATTAGTAAGTATAGATTAGCTGTTTTCCTGCGGTAGTACCTGGGAAAATATAGTCTGTATTACTCAGGGATATTGTATCTATCCAACAGTGAAAAAGTTATTAAAATCGGTTCAGTAGTTTTCGAGCCTTTAGAGTTCAAACAGTAAAAAAGTAACTCTGTCTGTCACGTTTTTCTGTTTTTCTGTTGCTGTCAATATTCAAATAAAGTTACAAGATAGAGATAGTTTTATAAATTGTGATGAAAATGTAACTTTGGTAAAAGACTATCCTCTTTCAAATACTATAATAATTACATAAAAAAAATTATTAAGTTATAAACTTTCTTGCATCAAAAACGACAGAAAAGAATACAATACCTATGTGTACTCATTCCTTTAAAGTCAAAATCAAATCATTTATTTCATTTAAGCCTTTACAACCACTTATGAATGTCAAAAAAAGTAATCGCTGGATTTTAATTTTATTTAAGTTAAAGTTTTACAATTTATACATACTAAGCCTACTTATAAACATATACAAACGTAAAACTACTATTAATTACTAATATATACAAACTAAAATAAAAATGTACATAAAAAAGGGGAAAAAAAACTATTGCAAATCCATCTCTGCAACTTATTACGGCTAGTTCACAATCAATTTACTTAATGCAGCGAGTTGCATTTTTCCTGCACATCGCGCCGCCGACCGCAAGCCTCATGCAGTCGGCTCTAAGCGGGACCAATGTGTTAGAATGTATTGACTTTTATGAATAGTATTGTGTAAGAGGGAGGCAGGATTCATATAGTGAAAAAGATGATTTTTCTATCGCAAGGAAGGCTTTATTTTGCCAATAGCTGTGTCGTGGTTTCACCAGCATCCCAGGGTAGTTCTTCCCGAAACCAGAAAAAATACTCATAGCCTATGTCACCCAGGGATAGTGTAGCTTCCAAACAGTGAAATATTTTTTCTGAGTTTTGGAGCCTTAAAAATCCACTTTACAATAATTAAGATAAATTATGAGTATGTTACACAGGCAATCAAAACTGTAATTTTTCACGTTTTAGCTTATTTTACATGTTTAGTCGGAAATGATTATAAAATTTGACATCATCCACCCTTCTTTATCTTTTCTCGAAAATTAAAAAAAATACAAGAGAGACTTTAGAAGGAAATGACTAAGGAGCAAGTATAGTCAAAAGAAAAAAATGAAAACCTAATAATATTCTTGCCTGTCTATTGCATAACAAAATAACACATTTCTACTTCTACCACACATATCGTCATAAATCGGCTCAGTGCGATGACAGATCGGCTGCTAAGCCGCGGTAGGGGGTTCGATCCCCGGTCATACATATTTATTTATTTCTCTTAAGTACTATGACAAACTATTAGCGGTGGTTAATTTAATTAATGCAGTCAATTTGTTGTGATTGATACGAAATATTGATAAGTTATTTTTTTTTCAATCTTACTTAATTATAGAACTGAAAAGATTGCTTTTTTCTGTTGTTTCTTTGAATGCGCTGATCTCAGGAACTACTTCTTTTTATCCGGGTGTACGAAGTAGTTTCCACGGGACGCGAGTGAATCCGCTGGTGGAAGCTAGTACTGAATATTTCTCACTTGTGATAATGGAAAAGCTGTAGCCTAGTCATTTGCATGACGTATGATGTCTGTGTTTTTCTTTCCTTCTAAAAATATAGTCAGAATTACTTTTTTGATATTTCTTATCATTAGTGGCAAGGTGAAATAGAGACCCAACTAATCCAAGTTGGTATTTCAAGTTAGATATTGAGTTCTGTATCTCAGATTATTCGACATGAATTCTTAAAAATACTCATAAATCTCAAAGTAAAACTTAAGACTGGTTTATCCCACTTTTACCTTAAAGAAATACCACTAAACATCCCCTTTTTAAACAATGATTTGATCCGGAACATAGATCATCCCTACAACGGAAACGGAAGTATTCGCGCATAGATTTATCATCCAGAAAAAATACGCTTGTCAAGTATAACCGCCATTTCGGTAATGGCGGGAACTCCCGCCAATTTTAATTCAATATGGCGCCGAGTACGGAAAATATTTGTTTTATTTATGAAATGTTTTTATTTTTGGGTGATTTATTTATAGCATTCTGTTTTTTTTTATTTATATTTATTTTGTTGCGAGCTTCGTTAGTTAAAGACAACTAAAGAGTAGAAAATGTTTAATGTACTTATTTTGCTTATGATTTGTTTACATTACCACCATGAAAAGCTGCTTGACTGTCAGCAACTTGGACAAACGTAAAGCCGAATTTACACTATGACACTACTGTCATGCATGTTGAAATAAACACGAAACTAGTTGCAGTACTCGTGAAATTAGTTTTGTGAAAATAATAGTGTCGTAAAATCAACAGTATCACTAACGCCATGGCTCTGTCACCATCGAACCCTATACCTATACCCTATACCCTAACCCACGTCTGCCCTATGTAGATGCTTTCGCGACACTAGTTTCGCGTCGCGTTTTCATCGTGAAAGCAGTTGCATGACATTAGTTTTACAAAAAATATGCGCATGGCACGAAATTAATCCAGTGTCGCGAAATAAATGCATGCATTATGAAACTTCAAATTTACACGTGAAATTATTGATAAAATTAATGTCATAAAACTAATTTCGTGCCACTACTTTCGTAATGTAAATTTGGCTTAATACAACAAAAGAACTGAGACAGTTGTTAACCTCTTGAAGAGCCTTAGATGAATCGAAGTTAAGGCCCGGAGTTTGGAGTAGAATATACATCTAAAATAATTAAAACGTTATCGTTTTATATTATCTCAATTAATTTCAACTTTACCATAATTTCCTAACCAAACTTCTTTTAAAATATCCATACTATTACCAAAATTTACAAAAAGGCATCCTCAATATAACCGCGACCCTCCCGCGTGACGCCTACAATAGATTGCATTACGTCGCACGCGCCGCGCCGCTGCCGCGCCGTGCCGCCGCCACACCGTGCCGCACGCCGTCGCACGCCGCTCATTACGATGTTTTGTGTTGATTAGATTAATGTACCCACCGGCTTTTAGGGTAGATAGTGATGCCAGGAATTTAGAGTATTCGATAGTGTTGAAAAAGGTAACGAAATTGACAGTGTTTTTGGTAGACAAATAGATTTGTGATAGGAACACTCACTGGGATGCACTCATTCTTTTTACAACAATTTAAATATCTATTTCTCTAGTACATCCCATACATACATACATACTTCAATCCCCCCACTAAAATTGTCAAATAACACTACCACCTCATCAGTATATGAACAATGTGAGACGCTAGCGAATTCCTTTCTCGAGAACATGAACCTAACCAATCATTGGGTCAGTGAACCTGATATAGAAGCGGATGTCAAAAAATCGATCAGGTTGCTCGACTGCAATGAAACAAACGACTGCCCCAAGCTTGTTAGACCGCATGAAATACGCAAACTGTTAAAAGAACTAAAATCAAACAAAGCACCCGGCTTTGACGGACTAGGAAATGGCTTACTGAAAAACCTTCCTCAAAAAGCTGTTGTATACATAACCAAGGTGTTTAATGGATGTTTACAAAATGCATATTTCCCAAGAGCATTAAAACACGCTAAAATCATCCCTATTAAAAAACCTGGGAAAGATCAGGCGACCCCATCTAGTTATCGTCCAATTAGTTTGTTGCCAAGCATTGGTAAACTGCTAGAGGCTGTTATCCTATCCCGCCTCATTAAAATAACTGCACACAAATTAATCCCAGAACAGTTTGGATTCCGAAGCTCACACTCAACCACTCAACAGCTCGCCAGAGTGGCTGAACACATAGCCCACGGATTAAATAACGGCCTCTCTACAGGCATGATCTTACTAGACATAGAAAAAGCTTTCGACTCTGTTTGGCATGATGGCCTGCTACACAAATTAATTAAAGGACAATGGGCGTTTTGGTACCCCCGTCCAACAGTGTTGATTGTAGTACCATTGCGTAGGTCTTGGCAAGGCAAAAAATTATTATTATGGCGACTAGTCTCAAATCCTTGTCCAATTTGCGTGACATCGACTAATAGAATTTGCCATGACCACTAAATCATCAACATAGATGCAGTTCTTAAGTTCAAACAATATTGAATAAAATCTGGTATGAGTAAAAAAAAATAGGAATGGCTCCGTTTTAGAACGTTTGCCTACCGATTGTATTAAAAAAGACTGTGGAAACCTTTGCAGCTCATACGCAACTGTCCATATGTATTTGATGAAAGCCTTTCAGTGTTTAAAACCAATTATGTAAATGTTTAGAGTCGAACACTCTGTCGTGCTCCTCTTAGTGTAGGAGAGGTGAGTAGTGAGTACTTATTGATGATTTCCTTCCAAAAAAACAGAAACTTAATGTGTACGTTTGAACTATTGTCAAATCAGTTGATGATGGTGTGTATGTAGTTTGACTCCATGGTCTATTAAAAATCCTTTAGATTACGATAAAGTGTATATTAAAGATTAGAAATTATGTACATTAACTGAGTTTAAAGAGATTATAGTAGCGACATATTCCTTATAATGCATTTGCGTATTTAGATGACATACTATTTTTTTGTCGAAGCAATTTTAATAATTACTCGGATCGGACAACTAATTGAGACAAGCCCCATCGTTTTTATGATTCTTCACGTAAAGGCGTTTCTAATGATGTATCACATATTACTGTTGGAGGTGGTACCAAATCCCATACAACTTGCCCATTGTCCTTTGAAGTCCCTCTGTGCCTGGTAAAACTCATCCAAAACTACTTGACAGACCGATCGTTTTCAGTTTACATTGGTAAGGACCATTCTGCACCTAAAGCCGTCCCAGCCGGCGTGCCTCAAGGCTCGCTTGTAGGTCCATACGCCTTCATACTTTATCTGAATGATATGCCTAAACAGGCTCACACGCAACTTGCAATCTACGCCGACGATACGGCAACATTCACAACACACAGCGATATTGATGTAGTAGCTGGACGCCTACAGTACTCACTGGAACTACTCAGTAAATATTTCAAAACCTGGAAACTTAAAGTAAACTCAACGAAAACAGAAGGCATTCTTTTTACCAGAAAACGCGCTCTTCCCATCAGACCTGTAAAGATTGATGATTTTCATATTACATGGCGGGTTTCGGTGAAATATTTGGGTGTTATTCTAGACAAAACTCTAAACTGGAATAAAAACACTGAACTTCTTATAAGCAAAGGTGTAAAAGCCCTTAATTCATTAAAACCAATTTTAAACCGCAAATCTGTTCTTAGCCCTTCAACTAAATTACTCATTTACTCTTCACTTGTTAGACCTTGTCTTACCTACGCAGCACCTGTTTGGTCTAGTCTCACAGAAACAAAATACAATAAAATCCAAACTATTCAAAATAAAGCATTAAAACTATCATACAACACGCCGTTTCGCACAAACCTTAAAACATTACACAACCGTATAAAATATCCAACCATAAAAGAATTCATTTTAAAAATATCACGCAAATTTTATTTACATAAAAATCCAGCACACCATAACATCCTCATATCCAGTATTGGTAAAACTCGACTCAGTACATTACCGTACGCCCGCACGTACAATCGATACAGACTCCCCCATCACTACTTCTTACGTGACGTATCATGACGACAGCTCGCTTACTAGCCGACGCTGACCGCTCATGCGGCCGGCAAATGCCTGATTCTTTTGCGAACTACCCGCTACTTACCTCATAATTAATATTATTGTAATATAATAGTACACTATGTAACACAAACTTTTAAAAATATATGTGGGTCGTTACTAAGACTTGCACATAAATTGTTATTAATCAATTAGCACCTATGCTTACTAATTTAATTCATGTTAAACAACCACAATAACAACATGTTTTAATGTTTGTAAAGGCGAAAGCCTGAGTAACAGCTTAGTTTCTATTTTGTGTGCAAATAGAATAAGATCATTTGTAAACACATCTTGTAAATTATGAATTTAATAAAGACCTTTAAAAATCAAATCAATCAATATTTCTCTAGTAAAAGACCTTCCAACCTAATATAATCTTCAATATAAAAATGGAGAATATGTTTGTTTGCTTGAATCTTTCTTCTAGTAGTCAGATTTGAAATATTATTTCAATACAATTAAGCTGCATATTTCTTATCGAGGAAGTCTTATAGGCTATTTTTTATCCGAGTGAATTAGATGGTGGAAGCTAAACCAAATACAATACACCACATCTGATAGTACTAAGACATAGTCCAATAACCGAAATAGCAACAGGAATCAAATTCACCAATAACAATTTTAATTCAATGACACCCCTCGCTATAATACCCTAAAATACATCGGAAGTGTCGGGGTGTGTTCCAGAGTTATTTTATTTTATTACCCGACTGCGCAGAGGGTTATTCCTGATGACAATATGTGACCGCACGCGCCGACTAATGCTTCCGTTACGGATAGCTGATTGGCTAATTGTGTGGATGTTGTTTTTTGTGGCAGAGATATTAATGTCAATGGTCTAATGTTTTATTGTTATGCTGATGATAAAAAATGGGCGATAATAATTATTTTCGTAATGTAAAATAAAAAAAAGTGTAAGGTTTATTTTCACAGGTTCTGGATAGAGTTTTAGATAGCTATCTGACAGATCATGCCATAGAGATGTTATCAAAATTAAAAACATTTGTGTATGGCAGAGTCAGAACTTTATCTGGAACCTGTGAAACTAGCCGTAATACTTGTAACATGATCTTATCGCCTTCCTGGCAACCATTACCTGAAAAGTTATTTTTTAGTTCGACAAAATAGAATAAAATGGAAAGGGCAATTCAATTCAAAAAAATATAAGAAGATTCTTCTACCATAATTATTACATAGTACTATATTATTATGTAGGTAACCAAACAGTATTTTATTTAACTCATGGATTTGCGTGACATACCTGGCAGGTGCTTTATACCTAAAAATAAACATTACAAAAAGCAATCAGCACCAAGATTTTAGCGATAAACGAAACTAAAATCATGACAATGAGACGGAAGCGACCTAAGATTCACCCCTGCGGCACACCCCATCTAAACAGTACATTTTAATCAAAAAATCTATGGGTGTGAAGCCCAAACAAACAGGGGAATACTTTCCCATAACGATAATGAAAACAACTGGAAAATATAACAAAAAACATGATTTTTTTGTATGTATTTAACGTGTGCGAGTTAATCAAATGCATCGGTCAGGAAATGGATTTGGTAAACAATTACTGTGATTACGGCGCGTTGTGATTTTTGTGATGACTTTAGATAATTGTTTAAGGGGTGGGTGGTAGTTCTGTATTTTTGTGGTATTGGGACTTTATTTGTCCTGCATTGCTAAATTATAGTAAATGATACAGGTCTGTGGATTTTATTGAAACATCTATGTACTTTGAATCCATGTTTGCAAAGAAATAAATGATTTGATTTGAATAATATGTCTACATAAATATTTTCAACTGGCTATTATGTTCGGAACCTTAACCTTTAATATCTTAAGGCAAAAGTAATTGTATTGGGCTTTCAGGCCAAAGTTACTGAACCGATTTAAAATGAAATTTGGTGCCCAGATAGTTTAGAGTCTGAAAATGGACATAGGCTGACTTTCTATCCAGATACAGGAAGTCTTTTTCTCAGGACATGGTTGAAACTGCGAGGGACAGAAAGTAAAATGTAAGAAAACAGACCTCTGATACACAATCATCCAAGGTGACTTATGCCTAGTTGTACAGGTCCCAGATAATGTTCTAGAGTCTAGTAGAGTACATTTTCCATGGAAAATCTAATTTGGTCAGCCATATAATCAACAAGCGTCTTATGGCCAGACCATTTTAAACTTAAAAAAAAAACATCAAGGTATCAAACGAGTCTAAAAAAGGGAATGAATATGTTGAAAATTAACTTCAAGCTTTTAATAACATAATTCAATAAATCCTTTAAATAAATTTGAATAATGAAACCGAATGGATCGTAATATAATAAGGTACACAATGAGTGCAATGAGTCGAGCTGAGCGCGATCGTGCATATGGCAGTACTGCTTTATTGTAGTTGTTGCAGTCTTGATACTTGATGTGGTACTGAGAATGTTACTGCATTGTTTCGTGTACCATGTAAAATGGAACACTGTTTACTCAATAGTACCATGTTATTGTTATTTAATAGTTATTTATTTATTTATTTATGCTAAAACGGTTACATATACCAATTACATTAGCATAGAAACTAAAGTTAGGAATTATAAAAATAAAATAAAAATCACATTAAACAGAATAAAAATGTTATATCTATATATATATAGTTTAGGTTTTTACGGGATTTTTTATAAGAAAAAAATGAGTTTTTTATAGATTTTTACAAAGTTATCTAAACAAGAATAATTACAAAACAATCGCGACGTTCTTACATTATTCAATAAATTTTACGTAGTAAGAGTTACAAAAGTTGGTTTAGAAAGGTACCTAAGGTAAAGGCACCTATTATGGACGCGGACCCGTCATGGACATTTTTTGGATTTACCTTCAAAATTAAGCAAACGCGCAGTATTATTTTTCAAATGACAACAGCGGTCTGTTAAGCCAACATTTTAGTTGTAATGCCAACTGTTTTGGACAGCCGACATGCATTTTGATGGCGGCAATATAAGGTTTTTTGTTGCGCGGCGGCAGTTGGTGCCGGGAATCGTAATTTGTTAGAAGAATCGTGATGCAAGTAAGTACAGTTATCATCTTATTATGTGTCAGGTGCATCGTCGTTGTTGCAATTTTTATTATTTTGTGATTTATCAATAAATAATACATCTATTTTATAATATAACACAAAATGTTATTGTGATTTAAACCTTTAAATTGCCGGTGTTCATAACTGGATATTATTCAAGCACATACACCCAATCATGGACAGAGTGTCCATAAAGGGAACTTCCTAATTTTTATTATTTTTCATGTATCATACGTCTGTATTACTGTATCTTTATTTCTCTCTAGAAATCCGAAATAAATTATTTGTCTATCCAATAATGGACATTCTGTCCATGACTGGGTGTCTGTAATAGGTTCGACATATTTCTAATACAAACAACTCCTTTTTTCATACCAGAAATGGCACCTGGAAAAGACTACAGAAAAG